>JAPKID020003477.1:0-12338 GCA_026931265.2 Tropidonophis doriae
TTAAAGTTGCAAAGGTTGGAGACCCCTGGACTAAGGAATGAGGCTCTTTCTTACCTCAATTTGTCTTCATTCAAATGATCAATATTCAGGGGTTTACGGCGTTCAGTGAGTATCTTTTTCTTCTTTTCACGCTCTGTTTGTTTTTTTCCACTTTTCTTCTCTGTCTAAAGAAATCAATTCATGAGTGACATCAGTGCCTGTCCAGTTCAGCCAAATTGCTTCTCTCCAGTGGTGACTCTGAGAAGTCACCTATGCATTAAATGGCCGTTTCACAGGCAAAATGTTATGTGGGTTAAAACTAAAGATTAAAAAAGTTTCAAAGGGCATTGCAAGTATGAAGTTATTTTTATACATTTGTGCAGCTCTTTCCAGGAGCAGAGGAAAGATGCTGAGTTCAAAAATTTGTAAATTTTGATCTTCACTTGCTTGACAAAGCACAGCAGTTCCTTCAAGAAGATCTTTTATTTGAAGGACCAGGCAAATCAAATCCAGTTCAAAAGTTTAAAAGAAGAAGAAGAATAAAATAATTGGGGAGGAAAGGCTTTGAATTTGTAATTAGAAACTGGATAATTAGAATGTGGACAGCAAACAGCTCAGATTGCATCAATTTATACTCAGATATGATGTACTTCTGTTTCAATGACAAGTATTTGTGAAATGTGTCTTCATCCATATAATTTAATATATACATAGTTTATACAACTTTTTTTTTTTGCAATGGACTGTTACAACAGTCATATACCCACCTTCTGAAGGTAACCTCCAAAATGAAGCATGTTGGAGAAAGCTTTTTTCTTCCTCTCATCCTCTTCAGCCCGCTTCCTGGCTTCCTCTTCTTCTTTTCGAGCTCTCTCTTCCTACCAAAAAAGGAGACGTTGATTTCAGAAGGATAGAGAACGTACAATAAAGTCAAATGTTTACCCAATAGATGCCACTAAGAAGACGATAGCAAATAAATGCAGCCTAAATCTTGCCGTAGCCAGAACAGTGATAATTCTGAATTAATTCTTGTTTAAGTTGTCCAACTGCACCCAAAAGACAATTAGAAAAATATTTAATAGTTACAATTGGCTTTTCTCTCTATAAATTGAATAGTATTAGATTTAAGATTCCAGTTCCCAGAAAAAGAATTAAAGGATCAGACTGGATGTACAAAACTCTTACAGAACCAAATATAAATGGGACAAGAGTTGTCATGTATTTTCAACAGTGCAAAAGCTATCAGTTATAATATTTGCAAATATAGATAGTAATTGGTCAATTATTACCAGCTGATGAAATGTAGCACTTTATTTTTTATAAATATAGCAATTTATGTTGTCAGAAATCTAGCACCATCTTGTTCTCTGAATCAAAAAAAAAGCAAATGAATAGTGTATCATGTGATATTTAATCATACCATTCATTATACAATAACTATGGGACAATAATTTTATCAAAGCCAATAATCACCTCCCAAAACAGTTCAGCTTGATCTTGAGTTAAACATTAATGTGAAAACAATTCAGTTATGTTTTGGCAAATCAGTGTGAATGGAATATTAAGCATTAACCTAGAATGTTTGTTATGACGATATTATTGATAACTATTGAGAGTGAAAAAAGGAGGTCACTTCCACTAGTAACACTTAGGAAACTACACCACAAATGTTGGATAGACTCACAGCCAGACGGGCCTGGCGTTCCTTCTCCCGCTCACTACGGATCCTTTGTTGTTCAGCTCGTTCAGCTCGTCGCTGCTCCTATATAAAGCAAACTTAATTTTTAATATATCTTCCTGAACAGTGGCCCAATCATTTAGGATTCATGTTAAAATTGATATGGTCAATGGAGAAGAGACAAGAACTGTTGATGCTTGCAGTACAATTTTGTCTGTTCAATTGAAGTGGCATAGAAGTTATTGTTGTAGATAAATCAAGACATTAATTGAAATCATTTCTCCTGACAATAAAGATGGTATATTATAACTACTGTCTGGAATGTACTTGCTAGGGACATAAATTTCTCTATGATTATTATTTCTTACTAGAAATGCATAGAATTGCTTTAGCAACAAAATCTGCCATTTTCTTTCCCTTTTAATACAGCGGGAGAGGGGATGGCTTCACCTGTGCACCAATGCTTGCACAAATGAAGCTTTGTGTACTCGCACACTCGCTTGCCGCTTGTGCAGTCCAGTTCCCAATCCTTCCCTATTAAGAAGAATTGTGTCTAGAATTACATATTGATATAATCATCAATTCATAAGCTGTCAATAAACCCAGTCTTGATGCTACGTATGAACAACTACAAAATGAGTGACTTTGATAAATCATTAGTAAGGGGGTTAGAAGAATTGGGTCTGACCATAAAGAGTGTCTGAATGAAAAGTTTGAAATTCCGACATACAATTCTGTCCTTGAGGAAGATCAGCTCTTCTTCTTCCTTCTTTCGATTCTCAAAATGAGCCTCAATTAGAGCTTGTAATTCATTCAGATCTTTTTCCATTCGCTTCCTGTGAATATCCTGCAGGGCAACAAAAGCATCAGCAAGATTTGGCACTGTTCTCTCAAGGACCTCTAGTGGTAAGAAAGAACTAGTTTGGGCCCTGGCAATCGCCTACGAATACTCACATCAAAGTCTACTCTCTCTCCATCAGGGATCTTTGGAGGGACCAGATTAGGAGTAAACAACCTGAAATTAGAGGAAAATACAGAGTAAAATCATACAATAGCTGACTTTGAATTCATTCTGTCCCTTTCTGCATAGCTACGAGTTCATTGATTCGGTTGCATTTCTCACATCATTGGGCCAAATTTAATCCCATTGGTGTTGAGGACTTTCATCTCCAAATTGAAATATATTTGTCCAAGACAATATAGACAAAACTCACACACTGTAATATTATTTTTATATTGTGTAAACTGCACATAAGGAAATAAATTCATTGTCACTTTTGAGATAAAAAAAATACTAGAAAATAGCATATCATGAACTAGGTGTATACCTCTATAACCTACATATTGCTTGTTACAACCGATTTTTATTTTTATTTTGGAAAAGCCTTCAATTATATAATCCTCTTAATTATAAACTACATGAAACAGTTTAGGTCATGTGATGTTTATCTAACTGGATGACATTTATTTCATTCTTTTTGTAAACAAGAATGATTAAAATTTAGAGTAACTTCATTGTTTCTTAAAACTCCTGTTGCATTTACTGGTAGGTTTTTAAAAAAAAATCTTTTAAAATCTTTCTTTAGCTGAGAAAAAATAATTTCACAGTGCCATTTAAATGGTATTATCTTACATTTTAACCAAATGTGTCCATGAGTAAAATATTTCTTAAAAACAGAAAAGTCTCAGTATCACATCCATAATGTTAAAGGAATAAAACCATCTTATCTACAGTGCAAATCTAGAAAAGGGCTAAAAGTATAATAGCTGGTCTCAGAACTCCCCAAGCATATTCTATTTTTATTAATTTATTTAAATAATGTTTATGGTCACCATTTCATTACTGTGGTTATTTATTTAAACTGATTGCCAATGTCACTGTAATTCCAATTTGATTTTTTTTTTGAGTGGAGGGGGGAGGAAGCACCAAATGGAACGTCACAATGGTTGCCATGGCTCCACCTGTCCTTGCAGTTTTATTTCTCTTTACCCGATTTAGATGAACTATTGAGCAGCTGTAATAACTTCATATCTGGCATTGGAATACTGTCCTTGTAAGGGCTTCATCTAAGGCTGCAAGCCGCAACTGCTTTCCATCTGTCTCATCCCTTCTGTAGCTGACATTTATAAAAATTCAAGATAACTTCCCAGAACTACCTAAAAAAATCATGCATTTTCTATTATGCAATTCATTTTTTAAAAAAGTTTATTAGCCATATAACCCTGGGTAATTTTATTGAAAATATATAAAATGATACAAACAAGAAAACACAACAGCAATGAAATGCATGCAATTTTGGGTTTTAGTTGTTAGTTTTCCTGTAGTAAAACATTGGTATACAAACATATACTTTTTTCTATCGATGGTATTGAAAAGTATGGAAAACAGCATTATCTGAAAAGTGGATGCAGAACTGAGTCATAAAGAATCATTTAACTGAAGGTAAATGTTGTTCACATTTAGTCTCAATTTTTATTTGTATCAGAACAATTCCTAATAATTCCTCCTAGTAGAACATCTCTATCTATACATTTTTTAAAATAGAAATATCTGTTTACTATGATGTTTACAACTTGTGTTTTTCTTTCATATTATAAAAAAGCCTACTTTCTTTCATTTTCTTTCATTTATCTTGACTCTATTTTTTGTTCTTATCTTGTTTTATTTTCAATGTTTTATTGAACGCTGTATTTTTAAACAACATAATTACTTATATAAAATCTACATAAATAAAAATGTAGCAATAGTTTGTTCAAAACCACTAATCTCCGATAGTACTGCACCGATCGCTTCCAAATTTTCACACAACGTTCCTTTTAAATACAGCATCAATGATAAATATAGATTGTGTAGATGTCAAACCTGTGCCAGGTACACTCAACGGAAATGTAAAAAAGATAGGTAGATGGATACAAAGAAAGCAGTGGGCCACAGGTATTATGTTTTCCTTTATGACATAAAATACTCTGTCCGTAAGATTCAAAGAGAAATACAGTAGTTAGGCAGATAGGCAGCTATAGGGATAGAAAGAGGGAGGGAGAAATGCAGGAGGTAGGTAGGTAGATAGGTAGGTAGGTAGGTAGAGGAATATAGTAGGTAGGTAGGTAGGTGGATAGAGAAGGAGAGAGAGAAATACAGTAGGTAGGTAAGCAGAGGAAGAGAGGGAGAAATACAGTAGGTAGGTAGGTTGGGGGTTATACGGTGGTTGTGTGTACATGTTTGTGTGTGCAGGTATAGATCTACACACAGATTAGTTGGGCATTTAACCAGACTGGGCCACAGCAATGCATGGCCTGGTACAGCTAGTTCCATATAAATTGCTGGCTTTTGAGTCACATTACAAGGAAAGCTGGTGGCAAGCCAAAATGCTCTTCAGATTCTAGGGCCATGATGGTGAAGCCTATGGCATGTGTGCCACAGGTGGCACGCAGAGCCCTCGCTGCGGGCATGGCAGCCACCCCAACCCAGCTCCGTTAGCATACACATGCAGGGGCGCCCCCAGTTGGTTTTCGATCGTATGCCAAGGACCAGGGTGGTGGATATGTGAGCATGTGTCAAGGGTGTGTGTGTGTGCGCTCGTAATACGCAGCAAATTCCAGCAGGCTGGAAGTGAGTGTGAATGGCCAGGCCCCGCAGTGCTTCCTCACTCAGTTGGAGGCTTCCTTCAGCCTTCAAACAATTGCAGGATTTATTTCACTTTTGCTTCCAGTGACAGGTGAGTGTGCAAAGTTCCATTTGCGCAATTAGGGAGTGCATGAAGGCAAAACCATCACCTCCCACCCGCTCCCACCACTGCCAGGCCAAGAAGCTGGAAAGGTTGGGAACTCATGGCTTACAACACTGAATTCTGTCCTGTGGAAATTGATAATCAACAAGTTAAATCTTGAACCTGTTCTGTTTCATGAAAACCTAAATCTGAATGTTGATTATTGGTAGTTCACTTCCTTCTATTCAGGACATAGCATATAAGCAATGCTTGAACAGGCAATGTACCTCTCCCGTATATTCTACACATAAATACCAACCATCTCAAATATGTTAATTTGTATTTGGTTATCTTTCTATTGCCATCTTTATTTATTACAATCTAATTTGCTACTTTTTAAACTGTTATCTAAAATAACTATCCCCACGTCTAGGATAGCTTCTCCTCTTAAGAGGAAAAAAAATCAGTTAACCACACTTATTTCCTGTAAATATCATTACTATTGTTATCTAGCTTTGCTGGCTGGAGAAGTCTGGGAGCTGAAGTCCTTCAGACTTAAAGTTGCAAAGGTTGGAGATCTCTGATCTATAGTCTAATCTAATACAGTGAAGTTTTTATGCCCAATATTGCTAAGGCATAATAAAGTGTTTTAATGTAATCAAATGTTTTAATTTAGTAGATCTGTGAAGTGCTCTGGATATGATTCATTTCCAAAAAAAATACTAGAAACAGAAAAATGCTTATCCATTAATAAGTAACTATTCATTAGCAACAGGGCCACCAAAAATACTGAAGGATTCTTAAAATTTAATTTGGAAATGGATTCAAGCCTCACATTTCACAAGCAGTGGAGAGGGGGATGACAACAACAATAACAACAACAACTGTTAGTTGTAAAAATCATTTACACTGTTTCAGAGCTACTAACCTTCTAATACTGATTAGTAACTGATAATGAAATGAGATTGAAATTGATCCCAGTTTTCACTAAAGTCTTCCATGTGTCACGAAATGCCTTCCACTTTCAGGTTTCCTAATTCCTGCATTTTTTTCCCCTAACTCAGTTTCAATGAGAGAGTACATGTTTTGCAACTGGAAGACAAGAAGTTGGAGAAACATGCTAAAGAATAGAAAGCAATTCTGTTCAAGCAATTCTGTGTTCGCATTAATTAGAAATAGAGAGTCTAGTTTCTAGTTTTGAAGGATGACTAAATGAAAACGGCAGCATATCTAACAAAGAAATGGGAGGGGGGAGAAAAATAATATAAATAACGAAAATAGGAAGGAGGTAATCTCAATAGATCTTTCTTTGACAATCTGAACAAAACTTGGCTGAACTTAAACAATTCTAGAGCATTATTTCTAGAAGTCTTTCCACTTCCTTTAACAGAAGTGACCATAATAGATTTTTCCTGGTAGTGGTAAAGGACCATCCTAATGGCAGGAAGAGCTATATTGTTAGGGGTATATATTCCCAAAAGTGTCACCTGTGATGGTCAAGTCAGAGATGAGGGATTAAACTAAATATAATTCACTGGAGAACCCATTTTAGTATTCTGCCAAAGAAAACGAACTAGACATTCACAACCAAAAAAATGTGAACATGATACTGGAAAATAAGTCAGCCAGGTTGAAAGATATGAGCTACTGAGGGAAAATAAAAGAGGACAAGTATCAATAAGCACTGGTGCTTATGACATGGGTGAATTAATGCTGAAAGGATGTCCAGCTGCTAAGGTGGCCAGAGTTAAAAGAAAACTTCAGTGTTGCAAAGGGATTCTTAACATTGGAGCCATGAATCAAGGATATGTCAAGTTTGAACATTAATATTCTGTGTATGAGCAAACTGAAATGGATTGGAATGAGTCACTTCATATCAGAGGAGCATCAGATCTCCTTCTGTGGACAAAAAATAATAATAAAAGAAATGGAGCCACCATCTTTATTAAGAAAAGGCCAACAAAGATTTATGGGAATCCAAGAATATGTGTCAACTACAAAATCAGAATATATAATTTGCAATACTTTGCACAACACCTCCCACACACACACAAAAAACTATCATAAAGATTGAAATGCTATAGTTAGAAGTAAAAAAAAAAATTGGAATAATGAAAAAATGGGCTCAGTGTATAAAAGAAAACTGGAGATAGATTAATAATTTTGATGTTGTGACAAATGTCTCCTTCCAATCATCTAAACAATGATTCTTCATATGGACATCACTGAATAAACAATGTCAAAATCAAAATCATAGTTAGAAACTTTTCTATTTGGTCACCAGAAACAGTGCTTCTCATGATTGAGGCTGAGCCCATGAACTGTATCTTGCAAAATCTATATAAATAAAAATGTAACAAGAGTTTGTTCAAAACCACTAATCTCCTAAAGTACTGCACCGATCGCTTCCAAATTTTCACATAATATTCCTTTCAAGTGTGGCACCAATGATATATATAAATTATGTAGATGTCACACTTGTGCCAGGTACACGCAATGGAAATGTAAAAAAATGTAAAAAAGGTAAGTAGATGGATACAGAGAGAGCAGTGGGCCACAGGTATTATGTCATCCTTTATGACATAAAATACTCTGTTCATAAGGCTCAAGGAGAAATACGGTAAGTAGGTAGGTGGGCAGCTATAGGGATAGAGAGAGGGAGGAGGAAATGCAGTAGGTAGGAAGGTTTAGGGGTTATACGGTGGGGGTGTACGTGTTTGTGTGTGTAGGTGTAGATCTACACACAGATTGGTTAGCCATTTAACCAGACTGGGCCACAGCAATGCGTGGCCGTGAATGGCTAGTTACAACATAAAAAGAAAACAGATAAAATATTCAGATCCAGTTATCACTTCAGTAACATGATGGAGACAAAGAACAATTTACAGGATTCAATCTGATAAAAAGAGCTCCTCAAAAACTCTAAAATTTCTAACATCATCCATACAAAGACCTGCAAATAAAAATAGAACTTTTCAGGCAAAAAAAAGTACCAACAGTAATGTAAAAAAAAATAAAATCTGTCCAATTAAATGTCCAGTCCCAGAAAAGAGCAAGAAGGGGGAAGGAGTTATATTTAAAGAACCCGAGGATGGCAATTGAATGGAAGGGATGAAAGGTTTATTTAAGTGAATTACAGAAACAAAGGAAACTTAGTTCATTCAAACAGGGATATAATAAAAGGTCTACTGGAGAAAGAAAGTATAAAGAAAAGATAATGTGAATATAGGGACAAATTATACAAAACAACTTCCCTAAATCAATGATACGTATCCAGACTTGATAACTGAACAGACATTCTGAAAAGTGAAGTGAAATGAACTCTAGGCAATATTGCTAAATGATATTGTAGGAATTAATGTAATATTAACAAATCTCCAAAATCTTAAAAGATGACGTGGTTTGTCAGCAGGTTTAGTAAAAAAAAAAAAAAAATCCTCCATTCAATTGTGTTTAAATCTAGGAAACTGTTGAACAAGTTCCTGCAGTTTTCTTGGCAAGATTTTTCAAAAATGTTTTGTTATTGCTTCCTTTCTAAGGCTAAGAGAGAGTGACTGGCAACGATCACCCACCTGGCTTCATGCCTAAGGTGGAAATGGAGCGAATGGTCCCCCATTCCTTACTTGATGCCTTAATCAAACTGGTTCTGTGCAGAATGAAGGAGTCTGCAGCATTCTGAGCCACTGCACAAATGCTTCTGCCATAAGGAATGCGGTAGGGACTTTTTACCTCCGCTATCCACAGTGCCTAGTTTGAAATCATTTCTTTTCCTTCTCCTGACTGTTTTTTTCAATCTCCAATTTGGTCCTGCTCTGTTGTTTTTGGGCAGTTTATCTGCTGTTGGTAGGTAGCTGGGCAGAATCCCAATCTCTTTATCAAAAAATGCTATCCCTTAACTCCCCAATTACCCTCTTTAAGGACATCCCATTCAATCAACAGTGGGTTTCACTTATTTTTACCACTGGTTCTCCCCACACACGCAACCTCTGTGCGTGTGCCTGGCCTTCCGTACATGCACCTTCCACACATGCACCTGACCTCAAAAACATGACTAAATAGGATGGTTGAGCGCCGGGGTTGGCGGGTGAGCCCAGTCATGATTTTGGCAACCAGTTCACCTAAACCAGTCCGAACCGGCTGAATACCACCTCTGCATCCAATATATTTATGCCTATATCAGAACACTCCTGCTGATCCAAATAAACAAGGCAAAAAGAAAGGACAGCCTTTGCTGCCCTTCCTTTCTGCGTGTTTTGCCCTCAGCTCCTGACCTGGGAAGACCATCAGAGAGCGGGAGGCATTTGGTTCCCTCAGAGGTCACCAGCTGCTCAGCAGTCATCCCCATCTCTGGGTCTTTGGGATGCATCTTTGAAAAACATAAAGCAGGGTGCTACAACTCGTGAGTTGCCAAATCTTCCTTAATGAGGACCATTGTGAGGATCCCAAAGAAAGGTCAGCAGAAGATGAGCACTGTCATTACTTGCTCTTTCAATCAGAAGGTGATAGGAGAGAGACAGTGAGATGCTTCCTTGACAAGGGAAGTGAGAGCCTCGCTTTTCGCTTCTCCTAAAATAGCCCAATTGAACTATCTGCATTACAATTTGCTGCCAGCTGTAATTGGAGTTTATGCATGCATATCAGCTCTCCTTTCAAAACATTACATTTTGCATTATTTATCCAGGGAAGCAAAATCTTCCCTGCTTGCCTATAGCTGGTTTTGAAAATCTGATACTAAAATCCGTGTTAGAGCTTGATTTTTAAAAGAAGTGACAGCAAGTGGCCCTATTGGTATCAGAGCCTTTTGGCAAATGTCCCCAGCACCTCACTTAGTAGAAAAAGACATCCATTGCTTTGGGATGTTTTAATGAAAATGATAGTTTAACTGTAGACAGAGTCATATCTGTTATATAATCTGCCACCGGTTAATCGTGTTTGGCCATAAAGATCAAAGAAGGTGACCCTGAACAGGACGTTGTGGAGAGAATCCACTGTGAGGTTAAGAAATAAAGGGTTGAGATCATTTTGAAAAATCTATTTGTAACCCAAGGACATAGGTGAGCACAAGAAGTTTTGACCAAAGGTTGGTTTTAAATATGTGGCACCTGCACTCACATTTATTCACTTACATTTCCAACAACACCACGCAATCACATTATCTCAGACCTGTTCATTTTTCAACAGTTGTCTCTGCACAAAATATCAACTCTCGCATATTCAAGCACCAGCTGACTTCAGGCACAACCAATGCAGTCTTAGGTGCCAAGCATCTATGGAACTGGAAGTCAACAGAAAGGTTTCTTAGGCTCCTCACGTTTATCACCATATGCAAGATTTCTATTTGTGCTGAAGAACCAGCACAAATGAACAAAAAGCAGTGAACAAAAAGCTTGATCGGTAGCTACTGCTTGCTTTTTCTTATATTAATGCCAGGCCTTAACTCTCATGAGAGCAGCTGAACGGAAAGGAGGTAAGGCAATGCATTTGAACAGAAATAGTATAAGTAGTAAAGGGACGCAGTGGCTCAGTGGCTAAGAGGCTGAGCTTGTCAATCAGAAGGTCGGCAGTTCAGCAGTTGAAATCCGTAGCACTGTTACAGTGTGAGCTCCCGTTACTTGTCCTGGCTTCTGCCAACCTAGCTGTTTGAAAGCAAGTAAAAAATGCAAGTCGAAAAATAGGGACCGCCTTTGGTGGGAAGGTAACAATGTTCTGTACACCTTCAGCATTTAGTCATGCTGGCCACATGCCCATGGAGACAACTTCAGACAGCACTGGCTCCTTGGTTTAAAAACAGAAACCACCCCTAGAGCAAGAAATGACTAGGACGCATGTGGGGGAGAACCTTTACCTTTACCTTAGTATAGGTAGTAGAAACTTTGAAGGCCATTATCTGTAATGTTATCATTGATGTTGGCATTACTGTTTTGTGCAGCATAAATTAACATTATTCTAAAGGTTCCCTGGTTCTCTGAACACCCCAATTTTAAAAGCGCCCAATGCGAGGCTTCCCTCATATGATATCCACTTGAGGATTTATTTACAAAGAAAGACAGGAAATTTTCACAGACACTTTAGTCATCTTCTTGTTGTTGTTATTGTTCAGTCTCTAAGTCGTGTCCCACACTTCGTGATCCCATAGACCAATTAGTCATTTTGCTACTAAGTATAGAAACAACATGCTCCACCCAGGAGTATTTCTCAGCAATTCTCTTTTCCTTTGAAACAAATTTCTGAAGCAAATAAATTTTCTGAAGTAAAACAGTTGGAAGAGAACCTGAAAGAAACAAATGGCAAAGAAAAGATCTGCTAGCATTCGCAAACATATTTTCACGTTTATGTAAATCTTGAGTACCTTTCAGTGTTTTATACAGAAGTACTGCCACATTGTACTTAGCACATTGATGGCAGAAAATGGCTTGCTACAGAACTCTAAAATGAAGAGAATGATGTCAAGACCTTTTCCTCCACACTTAATTACCCATGACTGTGCAATTCTACAAGAACTCACAGCTGATAGCTAGAAAAGATGCAAAAACATTTGAATATAGCGATGACCAATACTGATATTTAATCATTGGTGACATTCAGTGAACTTGCCTTGGTGACCATAGCAACTACATGCCAACTAGCTTTCACAATGGGTCAACTTAGGAGGGGAGGGAAGCCTATGTCAGCCACAACATCTTATGACCAGCACACTAGACAAATAATATTCTTTGTAACAACAGAATATCTTGCCATGACAACTCTTCTCTTATTACTGTCTATGCATTAGCTCAGTGTTTCTCAACCTATGGGTCAGGACCCCTTTGGGACCCCTTTCACAGGGGTCACCTAAGACCATCGGAAAACACATATTTTCAATGGTCTTAGGAACCGAGACACCAATTTGTTTGTTTGTTTATTTATTTATTTATTTATTTATTTGTTTGTTTGTTTGTTTGTTTGTTTGTTTGATTTATATCCCGCCCTTCTCC
>JAPKID020003478.1:0-12338 GCA_026931265.2 Tropidonophis doriae
TGAGCGGGAAAAGTCTAGACAGCCTAGACACACTGTTTCAGCCAGCCGCGTCTTAGCCAATCAGGCGTGGCTGGCAGATTCAGCAGGTGGTGAGTTTTAGAAAAAGTTCAACCGGTCGTAAGTCGCGACCGGTCGTAAATCCGAGGACTCAACAGTTAAGTCTCCCAATATCTTTCCCACATATCTTTATTGATTTCCCTCTTTTCCAGTTTTTCAATTCTCATAGAAACATTTTTACAATTGAAGCCTTTAGAATTCTTTGCTATGATAATCAAGTCTAAAGAAAAAGCTCTTAATTTAGAATGAAAAAAAAAGTTATCTTGGTTAAAAAGAATCAGAAATTAAAGAGCACACTTCTTTATTCCCTTTATCTTATTCCCGATATATTTTTATTCTTGAAAACTGATCTATTTTTGGAGGACTTCTCTTGTTGTTTCTTGTTTTATTATTTTCACTTTTTCTGTTCTGAGGTTTCTATGTGAGATCTGATTAAAGTTACCATTGTTTACCATTGATTTGACTGCTTTGAACTTACCATCAATCAATAGGAATAGAACTGGAAACAACCTCAGAGGTCTTCTGGACCAACTCACTGCTCAAGCAGGAGACTGTATACCATTTTAGACAAGTGACTGTCCAGTCTCTTCTTAAAAAACTTCAGTGATGAAGCACCTAAAACTTCTGATGGTAAGCTATTCCATTGGTTCCAAAAACTGCTAAAGGTCATTCATTTGGAGTGGGATACACAAACACACACAATTTTTAGTCCTGGCGACTACTGTGCAGGCCCCTGCACTTTTCTTAGCAAGGTTTTCAGAAGTGATTTGTCATTGTCTGTTTTCTAGGACTGAGGGTGAATGACTGGCCCATTGTCAGCCAATTTACTATGTGCCTCAGACTAGATTAGAATTCATAGTCTTCCACTTTCTAGCCTGAAGCCTTAACCACTACATCAGTCTGGTTCTAACGCTAAATAAATAAATACATGTTAAAATGTATAAAGACAGAATAAATTAAATGATAACTTATTATCATTGTTTAGAGAGGCTTTGAACCTCTATTGTGTAGATCAAATCAAAAAGTTACTTTCCATTCTAACATCATCCTTTGAATATAATTAAAAAGGATTTTTTTTCTTATCAGGATAGCATGCCATTTTTATTAATTACTCATAGTTTTCTAACAATGTTAAATTATTAATCTTGTTTTTACTCACAATGTTTAATCAGGCATCTATGTGGCAAACAAGAAAAGCTCTCCTCTGATTCATGTTCCCCATTTTTGTTATCTGCTGTGGTTCTTTGTGTCTCCAACAGTTCCAGCCTTGAGCCTATCAGGTCTTTCTGCATTTCTTTTATTTCTTTCATGATACTTTGGAGCATTTCATCTGTCAATGATCCTTGGGTGTCCTCTCCAGCAGCTTCTTTTTGTAGTATTGTAGTAATCTTTGTTAGTTGCAGAGTTGGACTGGCTTTAGTTGAGGCTGGAGTGGAAAGGGACTTTCCAGTTGGTGGCTTTCTTGCAGTCATCCCTATAGCTTTAAGTTCTTATGGTAAGGAAATGGCATCAGTGAGCAAGCAGTCAGTGAAATCCGAGATGTCAGGAAAAGTCTGTGTAAGAGTTTTTACCATATATTGTATAAAATCCAGAGAGATAATTGCATTATCAAATCCAAAGAAAAAGAAGAAGAATCCACAAATTGGGAGAAACACTAAGAGCTTCTTGAAGAGGCTTTAAGTATATTTTTTTTGCAATTTTTTAAAGTTGAAGGAATGTTCATAAGTTAAGAGAAAGTTTTCAGCTGGGAACAAAGAAACGTCATTTTCCCGCCTCAACGCCGGAAGAAGAGAAGTAGTGAACGTTCATTTCTGTTGCAGCAGAGCTCGGCTACAAAATTGCTATTGTAGTTCGATACGCGAAGAGGGAAAAAACTTTCCTTTTTTGATGTTGCTAATTCGGATGCAATTAATCCTCTCTCTCCTCGGTCTGGGGAGCATTTTAGGTCGCCGCTTTTTGCAAGGGGGGGTTCCTACAGACAAACTCCCCCCTCTATTCTTTTTTCCAAAAATGATTGAATGTATTTAAGGAAAAATAAAACTCACAGTCCACACAGCCTAATCCAGAGTCTTGGTGTGTTCCTCCAACCCTGGCATTTCAGCCCAATCTTCCATCATGCACATCTTCCAGCTTTCATTGGTGAGAGGGCATTCCCCTCCCGCTATCAGTCCTCCGGCTCCTGGGGTGAAGCGGGAGAGTTGCCCCACTGACCGCTGTCAAGTTGGGGTTCTCCTGCAGCCACCCATACAGTTGGGGGTCACTCCGGAGACCCCAGTGCCCCCGAAGGCGACCACCAGAGCAGCAAAGCAGCAGACGTGTCAGAAGACAGGTCCGTCGCCTCCGAGAACCAGAAACCGAATCCCTCTTGAAACTATTGATTCCTTTCAAGACAATTGTCTTAATTTTTCATATTACAGGTAGACCTTCACTTATGACCAATTGAGCCCAAAATTTCTGTTGTTAAGTGAGACAACTGTTAAGCAGAATTTACCCCATTTTATGACCTTTCTGGCCACAGTTGTTAAGTGAATCACTGCAGTTATGTTAGCAACAAGGTTATTAATGAATTTGGCTTTCCCTATGATTTTGCTTGTGAAAAAGTTGCAAAAGGTGATCACGTGACCTTAAGACATAGCAATAGTTATAAGTATGAACCATTTGGCAAACATTTGAATTTTGATCATATGAGCATGGGGATGCTACAAAGATCTTAAGTGTAAAAAATGATCATGTCACTTTTTCAGTGACATTGTACCTTTGAACAGTCACTAAATAAACTATTATAAGTTGATGACTACCTACATTATGGTTGTTTGAATAGTCAGCCAGATATTTAGACTGAATTTAGCATTTTTGTCTACCTATTGAGCCCTTCCCAAGGACCTGGAGTAGACAGATATTATTGTTTGATAGTGTTAAAGGTGTCATCACAGGTTATAAACTGTTCCAAGTACAGATTCCTAGATTCAAAGTGGAATGTGAGTACATAAGCAATGATACTGTATTTTCTCAAAAATAAGACAGGGTCTTATTTTCTCCTCACCCCAAAATAAGTGCTTGGCCTTATTTTCTGGGAGGTATTATTATATTTTAGGTGCAGGAGACAGTGAGCGTGGTTACCACATGGCTGCTGCTGTGTTGCAATATTTTCAGGGAGAGCTTATTTTTTGGGGAGGGCCTATTTTAGCGCATGCGTTCAAAAGCCCGATTGGGCTTATTATCCAGGGACGTCTTACTTTTGGGGAAACAGGACAGGATCTTAAAGTGACAAAATTACCATATCAATCAAGAGTTTCAGAATTATTTTTGCTTTATTTTCTCTAATTTTTGCTATTCTCACAGGATGTAAGAACAAGACAGTAATTGAAGGTGTGATCTACTGATAGGCAGGATAAATTATATACTATAGTTTGAGATTGCCTCTGCTTATTTTGCAGATCTGACCTGTAAAAATCTAAGCTATGCCTCAAGTTTCCAGTGTCTCTTTCCTGACATCTGAATTTGTTTTAGTCCTATTCATATTTTAATTTAATTCCCTTTTAGATGTATATTCCACCTTTCCTTTAGGAGCTAATGGCAGCAGATGTAGTACTCCATTTATTTTTCACAACAGCCTTCTGAAACCTGAATTCTATTAGAGCAGCTGCCTCTGAGCCTCTTAGAACATTACCTCCCAAACTGCATTTTGTCCAGGAAAGGGGTCAGAAGTTACATAGTGGTGGTGGAATGGGGCAAAATAACAATGAGTAATGTTTAGGACAGCAGTGAGCAAGACAGATAATTTATTTTTAAGCTTTATACTTTAAAATATACTCCATAAAGCATTTGGGCATGTGTAATTCTCCTTCCTATTTAGCTTCTCTCCAACAATGTGGAAGTGCTTCAACTTGTCCATGCTATTATCCACCTCCCCCAGACACACACAAAGTCCCTCAGCTGATTGTCAAAATATACCAGCAGGAGTCACAGTGGAGTCATTGCTCAACTCCAAGTCGCCAAGCCATCCTTTCTTACAACTCCCAGCAATTTAAACCTCTTTCCTTCTGGATTGTGAAAAACTGTAAAGAGCTGAGGGAGAGGAAACAGCCATGGCATCTGCTGTTCCACTGCTGTTCCACAACATGAAGAATTGTGCATCATCATGCTCCAGCTCATATTCATTATGTTTCAATTCATGTTTCTTTGTTCTTGGTTAAGGCTAAAATATCTCCTTGTCTCTACTACCATGCAAGACCGGAGCCACATATGAGCATTGCAAAGATACCGAAACATACTGAGGAAGAAAATCACAAGCCCAGACTCTGTAAACTCACAAAAAGTACCACCGGATTCGGCTTTCGGTTGAATGCCATTAACAATATACCTGGAGTGTTCATCAAAGAGGTATTACTCTAGAATATTAGAATCTTTTCACTGGCAAACAAAACAAGTCACCCTTGATCAGGCAAAAAAGCACAGCCTTCTATCCTGTAGTGTGAATGTACTCAGCAGAATATATATAGAAGTATCTTTGTTCTGTCTTACCAACATACAATAGCTGCTGAATAAAAGGAATTTGAAACTGACACAGTAAAATATGTTCTAGAACCAAACAGACTTATTTACTGATGCTCATTCTGGAAACATACTTTTGGGGTTTAATATTAAAGCAACATAATACACCTTTATTCTCACATTTTGATTCCATCTAAATGTTTTTCATTCCTTCTGGTGCCAACCTTTTTTTGACAAAAGCATTCTTAAAGTGTGATTGAATTAATATTGATTGAATTAGCATTTTACGCACTTTAAAGAAATTGTCATCCTGTAAATAAACAAAAAATTTAAAATAGTATCAGATAATCATATTCAGACAAAGAATTTTTTTTAAAAGTGTTAGTCTACAGTAAATGGTAAATACATTTGCCATTTTTTTCTAAAGTCCACTTTTCCACCAGTTTTATTTCTCACATGTGTAGAAATAGTGCTAGTCAGTATAAAAAATTCAATCTCAATTATTTTCAGAAAAAGTAACAGGAATTGATATAAATTCTGAAGTTATGTGCAGTGTAGTTTAAGAGGTGACTTTGTGTTTTTTATTTTCGCCCACGTAAATTGTCTTCATAATCTCTTGGCATAAATTACGTCAAATGAGGGAAAAAACAATATACTTACAGAGACTATGAGTGCTTCCCTGTTCCTGGAAACTGGAGTTTTTCTTTTGAGGCATTTTGTTACTTTAAAAGCACTTAAAAAAATGTTGATTTGTATGTACCTATAATGATAACAAACCTATCTTGTCATTACTATTTCACTAAAGAACAGAAAATATAAAATATAGATGTAGTCAGATTAGATGTGTCCCTATTTACCTGAAACAAGAGATAAAGTTTGTGTGCAGTTCATTTTTGTAGAAATTGCAAGTCCCTCTCCATAATGGTGCTTGTTCATGTCGGGGAGAGAATATTATTGGACAAAATAGTTATCTTAAGTTTCTGCAAACATTTGAGACCTTAATTCAAATGTGAGTGTTAAGTGCTCACTTGCAGCACTCGCGCCCAAAGGAGCCAATAACAGGTTCTTCTGTCCCTCTTCTCAGATGACCAGCCTGTCTGGTCCAAACATAGCAACACACCTTATGGGATTTGTGAGGCTTTAAGATAATAGTCCTCTCCAGTCAGAGGTGATAAATCCAGAAACTCTGGCTGGATCAAGAATGCGGCCACTTCTGAGTTTTACCCTCGACTAGGATTGTCACCTCTCTTATGGCAGCAAGAATGTAGTCCATAACTCAGAATGCCCAATGGCTCAGAATCTGTCAAACGGAAGTCAAGGCATTGCAACTGACCACATACCATTGTTGCACAAAACAAATGGGCTCCAATTGTAACACCACACCTGCCATCTTGCAGGTACTCGCTCTATGCACACACCCCTCTCCAAATAGTCATGTCTTTATCCAAAAGAGCAGCACCTGGCTACAACCAGCCCTCAGACCCTTGAATAAAAAGTTAATTTGTATTTTTATGTACGCCACTTACCATGGACTGCCTGCTGCTCTCAATCAAGCAGAAGCGCAGCTTCTACTACAGTAATTTCAGACAATCTAATTGCAGGTAAAGAAGGATGGACCTGCCAATATAGCTGGGCTGCAAGATGATGACATTGTGATAGAAGTGAATGGTACCAATGTAGAGAATGAAGAGTATGAAGATGTAGTAGCAAGAATCCAAGACAGTGGTAACAAGCTGACACTATTGGTGTGTGAAGAAAAGGCTTATCAGCACTTCTGCTCTCAGAATAAGGCTGTTACAGCCTCAAAGGCTGACCCATTAAATGATGACCAGGGTGAGCCTCCTGCTTATGCAGAGATACAAGCAACAGAGCCAAAAAATGAACTGGCAGAACCACGAGAAAGGGTGAGTTTCCTCGAATTAACTTCAGAAAAAATTCACAAAAATCTGCAGTATCTGGTTATCAAACCAATATGATACATTGCAAATGATTGAATGATCTACCCTAAAGAATTGGCTTAGAAAGCTAAACTGAGCCTTTGCTCAAGCTGTGCTTAAATCACAGAATAACTAAACCTTTGTAATTAACCAGCTAGATTTATTTTTTAAGATTTTTATTGTAAAATTTTAAGCATTCATAATCAGATTATCAATTCATCTCACAGCTCAATCTATAAATATATGAAGTTTATGATATACTGTAACTGATTCCCCTTAACGGTGCTATAAATCTATTTGCAGTCTTTCTTAGAGTTATTGCTTTCTTTCATTAGGCCAGCTCATCTTCCTCTGACGAAGACACTACATTGTGAAGATAACAGAATCCAAGTCTTTTTCCATATTGTACCTGAAATGGGCTGCTATTCTGAAGCAAATGTGCCAATACTGCCAAAAAATATTAACTGTAATCTTATAATACTTACTTGAAACAAAGTCACACTGAGAATTATTTTTAAATGAATGTACTAAAAATAATAAAGCTAAGCTGTTCTCAGAGCACAGTCCACCAAACCACACTGGATGCAAAAACATCACAGGATTAATTTCAGCCAAAGATGGTATTGGAGTACAGTACTAAGTCAGTACACGATACTGAGTTCTTGTCTTTCATTCCTCAGTGTGCAGGTGTTTAAAATGGGGGCAGAGATGTGATTTGGACATACAAATTTATGGTGTGAACCAAGGTTTTTTTCCCCATGTTAATTTGAACATGAGTCTCTGCAACCAGTTTTTTTTAATCAGAAACTACGATCATGCTAAATGAAATCACAATGAGAACTCAATTATATGAAACGAGACTTACTATGTCAATTAAAACTAAGATATATTGCATTTATTGTATGATATTTTTGTCAACTACAATGGAACCTCCGTCACGCCCATAATCCATTCCAGGATTTCGGTTGACACCAATTTGGTTGTGACTGGAAGCAAGACTGACAGCGCATGCGTGCGCAGACACACAAAAGGCTGGATGGAAAAAATCGCTGCAGCTGTAAGTGATCGCCACCAGAGGATGTGTTTGTGAACAGAATTAAACATTTAGCTGATTTTTTGGTCGGCACCTGGTCAGAAGCATTCATGACTCGAGGTTCCATTGTACATCCAATTTTAATTAAGTGCAGAATTAACTTTAGGTCTCTTGACTTGAGCATTAGGTTCTGCAAAGAAACCAGAGAATAACTACGGTAGCTACTTAGTAGGTCTAGTTTCTGATAGATACCGAGTTTAAAAATAAATTGTTTCATTTTATCTCATTTAAAATGTTATGAGTGAAAATAGGGGAGGGGGGGATACTGTATTAGATGTTCTTCACCTTGAGTTATACAAATAATAAAGATCGCAAATAAATACATAGTCAGTTTGTCTTTCATATACAGCTTCTGATTTGTAATTGCATTCACTTATTCCATCCATGAACAGGCTGCTTCAACTTACGTAATACAAGAGATGCCAATCCTGCCCTTCAGTATCACAAGATTGGGGCATTGAACTTTAGTAGCAAATGATCAAACTTCAGCAGCACAATTTCCCTCTCATCCCCAGCTCCTTCCACCTCAAATTCAAAAATTAGAATTCGAAATTCTTTCCTTCCAGTAATGTTGCCTATTATGCATTTCCTGTTGTAGGAACGGAATAGTCCTACAAATGAAGCCAAGAACCAACCAATGCGTTTGTTGTGAATTTAGTGTAACATTCACATGGTTGTCTTTTTTGTGAAAGACTAATGAAGTCAAGAGGCTCTTTCTAAGTAAACATTTTTTTAAAAAATCAAATTTTTTCCTATGGTTAAGATGTAAGAATGTTCACAGTCTTGGTTGGTGTTTCATTATTATTCTTTCAAGACCTCATTCCTTTTTCCCATCTGCTTAAAGGATAGAAAATACTGCTGAGTTCCCAATTCCACAAAGCTTTTTTGAGCTTTGTAATGCCAACAATATAGATCAGTGTTTCGCAAACTTTCTTTTCCTCATGACCCTTTCCCATTTTGAAAACAATTATGTGGGACTCTATGTTCACTTTTGTTTATATGTTTTTTTATATTTATTGGATTTTGGTATCTTCCTGTCGGTTGATTCCTGACAACTGCCAGGGCAAGTCTCTTAAATTTACTTGGTGAGATATTGGAAGTGGTTTGCCACTGCTTGATTTCTACGTTGTGAGAGAATTACTGGCCCAAGGTCACCCCATTGGCTTTCATGCCTAAGGCAGGACCAGAACTCAGTAATCTCTCAGTTTCTGGCCTGGTGCCTTAACCACTACAACTAAACTGGATGTCAATATTTACATTAAATTTGACAATTTGCTGCTACTGCTGCTTCCAACATTTGTTCAGTAAAATTATTATCAAGATATTTAACTACCCTACATTCTTCATTTTATATATTAAACTTCCATTTTTGCACAAAGTTTTTCAGCAAAATTGTAATTACATGGAATTAACTGGGGTAAGATCTTGGTTGCTAAGTAGCATGACAAGAGCCTATCAAAAAAGTGTGTCAAGATTTCCATTGTATTACATTAAGAGTTATAACTAAGAAATAACATTTGGAGGAGTTCTGAGAGCCAGATTAAGTTCTGAAGATGACCACTTTTAATGCTTGGACCTGCCATTGTGAATGCTAATTTAATGGAATGAAAGGGGGGAAGTGATTAGCAGTGCTAGACAACACCTGTTATTTTTGAATTCCAGGAAGATAGGGATTTTTTTCCACTTCAGTCAGAAATTACTAATTCATCAAACTTTGTTCCACTTCAAAGAAGAAACTTTACAAATCTATAAACTGTAAGAAAATTATTGGGAATTATTACAAATATTGTTTTATTTAGTCTTTAGAATCATTATCTTCAAGGTAAAGACAATGAAGCAAATATTTTCCCAACTCCATTGAATAAAAATTGCAGAATGGTGTCATCATAGTCAGCCTTTTGAGAGGTCTATAATATTCCCTTTTACTTTTTATTTTTCTTTTTTATGGAGCTGAAGGCTGTCCTTGTGAGACTGCTTGTCACTCCTTGTCTGTAGTGAAGCATCTGATTTGAACCAAAGAAATGAGTGTCCATCATTGAAGAGTCATCTTAAAATGGTGGTATGCCAATTTCATAATTGCGAATAACTGCAGGCTGTAGAATTTAAATAAATTCAGAGTGTCATATGTTTCTCAGGAGCCTGCTTATGGGCCAGATAGAGAAACAAGATGCTGGAGAGAGCACTGACAAGAAATATAACATCAAACCATCGGTGATAGAAGTTGAACTGTAATTCTCCTAAAACTTCGGTAATGATAGTACGATACTCTAGAGGCATACTCATTCGAATCAGAAGCACTGAAGACACAAAATACATTCCCTGCAGAGAAGATAAAGGAAACATTAGACTTCCCATTTTCCCCCACTGCTGACATAGCTGAGAGAGCAAAGTTGCTATTCAAATGGGTTAAAATACTCACCATAATCTGTGCCAGCAAGAGAACAATAACATTAGAAGACTTGCTGCTTGAGATAGCATAGAAAAACTAAGAAAGATAAACACAGAAAGTCAGCTCATAGGCTGAAATAACAATAACAATATGGCAAACATGATTGAATAAATGTTTTAGAACTAAATTAAAGAGAAATTACATTTATAGTAATTAAAGATCTTCATGCTTAATGTGGTCACCATCATTAGAACTGCTTGTTAGAAACAATGTAAAGTGTGGTAAAACTCCTATTTTTCCATTATAAATGTTTCAGCATACTTCACATTCCATTCCACATTTACCCAGAATCAACTATACAATAATAATAATAATTTGTCCTACGTGCAAACAGTCCTGATAATCTTCAAACATGCATTTAATTGAACACTTAGATTAACACCCAAGGAACTGCAGAATTTAGATGAAAAATGCTATCATGATTACAGAAATAGTAATCTACATTTTTGCAAATCCAACACAAATGGCATAGCCCAGGGATAAAGGGGACTGTTTAAGTAATAATTATAACATTTCATGTAATTCAACTATAAATAGTGGCACTTGCAACTAAACAAACTGCTGATGTGGCAAGATTGGCCAATGAAAACTAACTCCTTGAGATGTTTTCTAGTGTGCAAAAAAATCAGCAGCATTTCACTAAGAGCATGATTATCATTATACAACAGAACTATTATGTATATAAAAAGCACCTTTATATCAGCCTTCTACTGTTAAAACTTATCTAAATGAAAATGGTAACTTAATGTCAAGCAAATTTCTTTCGCTTCTTAATAAAATCAAAATCTTTTTTTTTACTGTGACTTATTAAGCAACCATGTTAGAATCATATAGTCTCAAACTCAAGGCCTTGCGGCTGGATTCAGCCTGTCAGGTGCTTAGATTTGGCGCATGGAAACAGCAAAGGATCAGCCTGCGGTGCTTATGCCTGTGAAAATGGAGCCTCTTTTTACTGGCAGAGCGCTCACAGGTGCCCCCAACATGAGTGCCGTTGAGCTAGCCACACCCACCCTGGCCATGCCCACCATGCCCCCCTCCCCGAAGGTCAAACACAACTCTATGTGACCCTCAATGAAATCAAGTTTGACAATCCTCATTTAGAGAAACCTTGTTCCACACCTCTGGCCTTAAAAACTGTAAAGTGATGCAGAAAACACATCTGCCCATATCTGAAGTAATTTGGGTCTTAATACTGCACATCTCTAGAAGGCTGTAGGCCAAAAGTTAGGAACTTCTCAGAATAACAATATTAAAACAAACTCAATGTAGAGTTGCTACTTCCTGCATTGAGTCCATATTTTTGAAGTTTACAATTCATTCATAACACTTTTACAGAAATATATTAATATGCTTTCTTCTTTACTTCAACACAATTCATATACTAAGTTTGCACTCAGGCTTACCTTTGTGAGTGTTATTAATAAGCCCCTGATAGAGGTGACAATAATTATTCCAACAAGAATAAATGAAATATGCTGGGACCAAAATTTTACCTGTAGTAATATAGACAGGAAATGGTTAAACTCTCAGAGATACAGATAAGTACACTGACCATGTAGGACATGAAAGGCTATTTCACTTCAGTTGCTATTTATGCGCACAGAACTTTTTGAAGAGTACAAATAGTCCTTGTTTAACAACCATGGTGATGAAAAGGTAACTTGTAAACCAAGGCTGTCAAACTCCCCATGTGTCACATGCTGGCCACATCCATGCCAGACTTAGCAAAGTGGGGGAAAGTCCTGATACTTCACGTGATGCTGCCGTGATATGAGTTTGGCATCCCTATTGTAACCAGTCCTCAATTGCCAACCTTCACAGGTCTGTAAAGCAAATAAGACTATAAGCACAGTCACAGCTTCACTTAGCGACCAAGGTTCAACCCTAATTGTGGGTGTTAAACAAGGACTTCCTCTATCAGCAAGAGTACTTTCAGAAAAAAATAACTGTTAGCACAGTATACAAAAACAGTGCAGAATTAAGGTTGAGCTGTTTAGAACTGTCTCTTGCAACTTAAAACTTTCCAAGTACTCTAGAATCTTTAACTGTCTTCAAAACATCTCATAATATAACCTTAGCAGCAGCTATAGACAAAAAAATTACCCAAGACTATACTTTCAACAAATTTAGTATTACATTACCAAGCTCTCTATAAAACAGAAATGAATGATGGGGATTACCGTATTTTCCGGCATATAAGACGACTTTTGAAACGAAAAAAGTCAACCGAAAATCGGGGGTCACGCCGAGTATATAACGGAGCGGAGAGGCGAGGGGCAGCAAGCAAAGGTCGCACGCGCTACGCGCC
>JAPKID020003479.1:0-12338 GCA_026931265.2 Tropidonophis doriae
CATAGCCAAAAAAAGATTGGGAACCACTGGATTATACCCTTTACAAACATTTCTCTTTATAAAACATAATATATTGTCCATTTTTAAAATCCAAATGTTTGGATAAAGAACAGGTTGCTATTTATCAACATCAGTATTTACAATTTTGATATCTAGATTTGATTTTTGCGACTGGCTCCCATGCTGGTGAAATGATTGTGTGGAATTCATTGGACTGGACAATGCGAGGGTATGAATGCAATTGGGATGCATCTCTTCATGTGAACCCCCAACAAGAAATAAAATTATCACAAAGTCAAAATGAAATGTCAATTCAGGATTTAACTTCTGATGATGAGGTAAAAATAATAGTTTACTTGTTTCATTGTTAATAAATGATACCTTATTACCTTATTATAATTGGATTATTTTTCAGTTGTACGTTATGTTCAACCCAACTAGAAAGACTGTTAATCAGTCCGAAGAAAAGCATCTGTGGATAGTCTTAAGTTTGAAATTTTCCTTTAGCATTGTAGATGAAAATCATACATATATAAGACTATTAAATGCAAATGGATGACTTCATTTCAAAACTGAAGTAGAATATACTTTAATGTACTTGGTACAATATTAGTAGTTAACGAGTTACATGTGAATATGAAAAATATAATTTGTGAATGAAATCTTCATTATTGAAATGAATTTTCATTCAGAAAAAAATAAATTCTGTATTATTCCTCTTGTTTTCCTATTTTCCTTGTATTTAATAGTAATCTTAACATTTTGGTTTACTTTATTGACTAACCATAATTTCCTGAGAGTATTTGGCAGTCTATGTACATCAAGTTGATCTTGCTATATGAGTCAGAGGATATGTGATGCAGCTGGGAATACTATGCATGTTGTTTTAAATTCCACGAAGGAAGGGGAAATGTACATGTACTAAACACATAAAATAATGATAACTTCCTTCACAATTAAGTAATTTTTGTATAATTGAGAGACATCTCAATTATACAAAAGAGATATTGGCAAATTATTTTTAAAAAAATGTAAAACCTCAAATGCTGTAATACCCAGGAAATCAACTATACTTTGAGTTAGTGAAAACCCTGCAACTGATGGTGAATATTGAATTTGAGATTATTGTGTTTGCTCCATCTCCAATTCACATGCTTATGATGCTCTGCCATCATACAGGTAGTCCTCGACTTATGGCCAAAATTGAGTCCAAAATTTGAATGACTTTTTGAGTAATTAGACATTTGAATGAATACTGAATGAGCTGTATGTAGTTTCTATTTTAATCAGAATGGGATAAATGTGCAGGGAAGTTATGCTATTTATAATACCTGGAGTTTTGTCCACAATCTAAAAGATTTTTTTTAAAAAGAAATAGTTCTGTTTTGCTCTAAGTATGGAGGAAGAACATTAGATTCAGAGACTATCAGTCTTTTAAGTCAGAGTCATCTTTACAATGGCTTGTCAAAGTTGTATACATTAGGACCATGATGGCGAACCTATGGCACGTGTGCTAGACCTGGCACTGATAGCCCTTTCTGCTGGAATGCACGCCGTCACCCAAGGTCAGATCTCCGTGGCGTTTTTTTCATGAGCTTCTGTTTCCCTGCAAACGACAAAACTGAAGCTCACGAAAGAAAAAGATCTGCCAATGTTGGGATGCCCCGCCTCTACCTGGCCGTCTGGTTTTCAGGTCTCTGCTATGTCTGTGTATGTGTGCGCACATTTGAGCATGCGCACACACATGTTCATGTGTGCATTCACACATGCACACCTTTCAGTTTGGACATGCACACACAGTTTGGGTACTTGGTGGATAAAAGGTTCGCCATCACTGGATTAGGAGATCATAGAGGGTGAAGAGACATAGTTATATATGCAGGGATGCTGCAATAAAACGTTAAGTTCAATGAGGGTTTTTTTTTTCATAAAGTTGTGTGCACGAATGGAGTTCCTCATACAAACAATTGAATCTATTTTTCTCATTCTTTTTCTCATCCTTGCTTGAATCTCTTCCAGTGTATCTTTAACTTTCCAATCCCCAATTCTTCCTCCTTCGATATTGCTCACCTGAACACATTCTAAATATTGTTTAAAGACAATAATTGCTCAATTCTAATTTGTTTGCTTCTACTCATTTTTTTCTTTAGTCCTATAAATCATTCATTGCTTTTTATTAACTTTTATTTTGTTAACATTGTTCATGTGCAATATCCCCCTTCCCCCCCTATTTTGCCTTATAAGCATGTCTTTCTACCAGCAGTCCCAGCCTTTTTTTGTCTCTGCTGATACATTT
Organism: Tropidonophis doriae; assembly: GCA_026931265.2. NCBI lineage: Eukaryota > Metazoa > Chordata > Lepidosauria > Squamata > Natricidae > Tropidonophis > Tropidonophis doriae. The sequence continues at coordinate 2,297 of JAPKID020003479.1, forward strand.
GCAAGTGTGAGTATGTTGCATAGTGTCACCACACATGATAGAACATAGGAAGAAGAAATCTCAATCAAATTACTCTGGGAAAGTGTTTTAGAAATGGCTGCTGCTGTTAGAAGACCTTGAAAACTGAAAAGTTCTGCGCTGATTTTAATAGTCTAAATTATGTCATTTTGAGAAGACCTCCCTCCGTTTGTGTGTGTGTGTGTGTGTGTGTGTGTGTGAATGTGGTAGGCTTCACCCCCCCAAATAGCATAACTTCCCTGCACATTCATCCCATTCTGATTAATATACAAACATTACAGGCTGTGAGAAATGTATTTCTTTCCTTTGATTGGTAATGGGAGGATAGATCTTCACTTACCTGAATAAATAGCAGAATTAGGAATTAATCAAGATGAAATATCTTTCAAAAACCATGAAGTAGTATCTGGCTATACTGGTGATTGTTCACCCTTTGAACAACTCGTCAGATATGAATCAACAGTTTTAAGAGGTGGGACTGGGTCCTTTACTGCTAAAGCCATAGAAAATGGTTTTTGCAATTTACCCTTCCAGCCCAGTATAGTTGACTCATATCTGGCATGGTTCTATAGCCTTCTGTAACCTTAAATATCTACTGCTTGGCCGTTTTATATATAAAGAACTGTGGGAAGTAAACAAGATGACCTTTCTTCCCTCGCAGATTCTTCTGTGATGTCTTGAGCAAAGGGTCTGGCCTCTTTTCCAGGTCAGCAGAACCTCTAATACCAGCAAACCACCTCATGCAAGAGATGGCTGAAATTGGAACTTAAGTTGCAAATCCTCTTGTGCAATTGAAAATCTGAAAAAAAAACACTACAATGATTTCCACGCATGCTTCCCCATTTCTCATAATGGTTTAAAATTTATTTGTAGGTATATTTCTGCCACGAGAATCTGGGAAATTGCAGTGGATTATACATTTAATAAAATAGAGACAGTAATAAGTCTGGATGGAGGTTTTTAAGAATAGGTTGGACAGCTATTTGTCCAGAATGATATCGGGTCTCCTACTTGTGCAGGAGTTGGCTTTAGAAGACCTTCAAGGTCCCTAACTCTGTTATTCTGTTAAATAATTGAGTTGCTGGCAAAGACTAAATAAAATACGTTTTATTTTGAGTCCACTGAAATTTGGTGGTTCATAAATTTTGACAACAGTAGTAGTAGTAGTAGTAGTAGTAGTAGTAGTAGTAGTAATAATAATAATAATAATAATAATAATAATAATAATAATAATAATACCTTAAAAAGTGTTTTTATGTTTCATATTAGATTAATAGTTGGATTATACTATTAATACAAATTGAAGTCTAATATCTGTTAATAAATATAGTAGTCATATTTCCTTCTTACATATTTGACCTAATTAGAAATAATTGGAAACCTCTTACATAAAATATGTATCTTTTGTTAAGATGTTTTACTGATATTTTTTCCAGTTTGTTTTTGCTGCTGTTGGCAAAGGCATCTATGTATATAACCTTCAGATGAAGCGTGTGATTGCCTTCCAGAAGACTGCCCACGATTCCAATATCCTGCATATTACCAACATTCCCAACAGGTGCAATTTGCATTGCATATTTCATATATTCTTTACTTTCAGAAAGATGATCAGGGACATGCTTAATATTTATTTATTTATTTTCTCTCTTAAATTGTCTTTGCATTGAATCCTATCATAATCTGTGTGCAGGCAACCCAATATTTCGCCCAAACAACCACTTTTTAAATTTAAGATAATTTTTAAATAAAGTATTAACAAAAACAAAAATCTCGGACCTGTGAGAATCTCTAGATTTTATCTTTTGAGATAGCATAGCTCCACATTATAGCTCCACAGAGGACAAGCAAAACCTATCATAGAATCTTCCACAAATATATTTTTTCCTCCTCCATTCTGGTTTAAATTGGATGATCTCCTTTGTGATGAAACCACTTGTTTTAGCCTTAATTGTATGTGTTTTTTCTAAACTTGATTGGCTGTAAGATGCCTTTACTTGTGGATAAAACAGAAAATTGTGTAGGTAAATTGATAAAAGCCATTCTAGAAATAAATGCTACTTTTTAATTAGTGTCAACTGATTTTGTGGAGTTGTGCAAATACACTTCACAACTATTTGATTTATTCTTATAGAAAATTAATATCTTGTTCAGAAGATGGTAGTGTTCGTATGTGGGAATTACATGAAAAACAACATCTTACAGCTGAACCTGTTCCATCAGGTCTGTATACAAAAAAAAATAAGATTAATTGCATAAAAATGAGTATGATCAGCCATAGCTTATCTACTTCAGAGTCTCATTTATAATAGTAAAGATTTACTTCTGTCCTTTTATTAGTATTTGTGAAAATTTTGAAAGCAAAGATCCTTTTTAATTTGAATCTAGCCAAGATTTTGTTTTCATTTTAGAAAAAAGTACTATGTATATATTGCTGTTAGTAGAAAAGCACACATATTCTCTAAAGGGAACAATGTTTCTCAATTTAAGAATTGCATTTAATCCTAGAGCCACTTTATGAGTAAAGTAGAATTATTCCTTCTGAATAAGAAACTTATTGGCATATTATAGCCTTGAATAAAAATAGGTTACAGTAGGATGTGATGGTGCGGTTTTTCTCATAGATTGTCTCGGAATGGCAAGAATACATTTTATCCCATTAAATTTAATGAATAGCTAAATGAATTAGAGATATGATTGTTTCAGCCAAAAAGGTATATACCAGTTTTGAAGAAAAGGTACATTTGTGTAGTGCTATATGGAGAATAAGTGGTCCTGTTTATAATCATGATAGCACTATTCCAATATCTAAGGGGCTGGCACAAAGAAGAGGGGATCAACCTATTCTAAAGCGCCTGAAGGTAGGACAAGAAGAAATGGATTGAAATTGATCAAGGAGAGAACCAACCTAGAACCAAGTAGACTACTAGAACAATTAATCAGTAGAATGATTTGACTCTAAAAGTTGTAAATGCTCCAACACTGGAAGTTTTTTAAGATATTGGACAAACGTTTGTAGGAAATGGTATAGGATCTTCTACTTGTACTGGGTTTGGACTAGAAGACCTCCAATGACCTTTTCAATTCTGTTATTCTATTTTTCTGTTAAAAGTAGTCAAAATCAATCTATTTAAAAATGCCAATGCAAGTTGTTACTGGAATTTTTCAAGCAAGTTCTTTAGTTCCAAAAATGTCCCACATTAGTGAGCACTGGTGTCTAGATATACCATAAATCTGCCTAACTTCCAATTATACATTTAACTATGCCTTTCAGATAGACCCTTATGTAGAAATAATAATAATATTAGCAAATATCAGGTTGTTTTAACAAGCTAAGTTAAATGTTTTTTTTCTTACTGGCTGAAACATAGATTTGAGTGGAATACCTTTTGCAAGAAGACTTTGCCATTGCAACAGCAAAGTGGTGAAGTTAGTGAAAATTAATGTGACCTTTACAAAACAACCAAGTCAAGGTTTATGTAGTAAGTCAAGGTTTATATAAAAACCAAGGTTGATATAACTATAATTATATAGGTATAAATTATATAGGTTGAGGTAACTATAATTATCTCAAGCTCTTGCCCTGAAGTTATGACTCTTCAGAAGGCTCTGCCTATTGAAGTAAGGACACAGATAGTAAATTAAATACAATGGCCAGATTATTTTAACTACATTTTTATCCATTTATTGTGGCGGCATATTTTATGGCTCAAAAATGGATATTGTTTAACATAAATAGTTGGTGTTATTTATAACTGATTTCATTCAACATTGGGTCTATTGTTCACAATAAATGTTAGCATTTTATTATTCATCTTATTCTAAACTATGTGATCTGAATTAGACATTTTTGTTCTTACATATAACATGATTATGATTGCATCATATTTTGAAGTGAAATGTAGTCTTCAGTGGCTGACAACTCACTCTCTATACATAGGCAATAGTAAGAATGGGTGCAAATAAAAGAAGTAATTCAACAAAGTTTATAATTATCAGATTTTGAGTGTGAACAGAACAGAACAATGTTTGGTGGCTAGACAACTCATTTAAAAAAAAAACTTTTCTTTATATTCCAGGTTTTTTCAGTATCTGGGGATTTGGCAGGACAAGCAAACAAGCAAATCACACAGCTAAAAAAGCACCAGAATGTGCTACCATTTTTTCCCTTGACCTTACTGGGGATCTGATTGGACACTCTGCAGCTGTGCAGGTTTGTTGGATCTAGACCAGCAGATAACAGAAGTTGCTTTTGTATGGTGATTACTTTTTAAGATAACTGTTACCTTGGCTTTGGTTGTCTCATCCTTGAGGATTTTTTCGGGTCCTAAGAACATTTTATCTTATACCTGCATTGGTGTAGGAAAAATGTTAGATAGCTATGTATGAAATTACATGATCATGTTTAAAATGCAGTATTGCAGGCCAACTCAGCCACAGTCTGGAATTCAATCCTAACTCAGGTTGACTCAGCCTTCCATCCTTCCAAGGTCAGTAAAATGAGGATCCAGATTGTAAATATTGTAAACTGCTTAGAGAGGGCTGGAAAGCACTATATAAGTCTAAGTGCTAAAGCTTTACTATCATGGCGAAACGAAATGATCATGTTTAAAAGTTTGCCCTAAAACTGTGATGGTGAAATATGCAATATGCTTGCACAGTCATTTCTATCTAAAGAGTCTATGAAGCGACTCTTTAAAAATGGTTTCTCAAGAATTTCTTTTATTTAGTGGGAATATAGGTAGTCCTCGATATGACCACAATTGAGGCCAACATTTGTCTTCTTAAGTGAGACATTTGTTAAGTGAGTTTTGCCCCATTTACAACCTTTCTTGCCACAGTTGTTAAGTGAATCACTGCAGTTTATAAGTTAGTAACCCAGTTGTTAAGTGAATCCGGCTTCCCCTTTGACTTTGCTTGTCAGCAGGTTGTAAAAAGTGATCATATGATCCCAGGACTCTGCAACAGCCCTAAACATGAACCAGTTGCAGAGTTGGTATTCAGCAGGTTCTGATCAGTTCTGGAGAACTGGTAGCAGAAATTTTGAATAGTTTGGAGGACCAGTAAATACCATCTCTGACTCACCTCACCCCCCATCTGTTCTCTGCCTCCAGAGTCCCAGCTGATCAGGGGGGGAATGGGGATTTTGCAGTAACCTTCCCCTGGAATGGGGAGGAAATGGAGATTTTACAGTATCTTTTCCCTGCCACACCCACCAAGCCACACCCACAGAACTGGTAGAAAAAAAAATCTTGAGCATGTTCATTACTATTCATTACTTTACTACTATTATAAAAAACATGTGCAATTTTGTAAAAGTACTTGTTTAACTAGTTTTATTTATTAGGAATGTTTCTGACAACATTATTTTGATGATTTTTAATTGCAGATGTTCCTTTATTTTGGTGAGCATGGCCTAGCAACATGCTCTGCTGATCACCTTATTATTCTATGGAAAGATGGAGAACAAGAATCAAGACTCCGCAGCTTAATATTATTTCATAAGTTGGAACAAATTGAAGGTTTGCACTTAAGGTCTGAGATGAAGTAATGTATAAAATACAAATAGGCTATATATATTAAATATTTAAAATAAATGGGTATAATTTTATGTTTGTTTTAAAATATATATTTAAGGGGTGTTTTTTCTTACTGAATTTGCCATAAATTTAGATGTATGAGGACCAGCACTGTTAGTTTCTGCACAGAAACTGAATTTTGGTACACAGACCATTCTGTTTAGCCATGCCTTAATCAGGGACATTGCCAAATTTTGGATTTTCACTCAATAAATGCACCAAGGTTCTGACGGTGCCTTCAAGCAATGCCTCACATTTCCCTAAGGACAGGTGAAACAAACACGAATCTACAGTTCGAGTTTAGTCACTATTTAGAACTGCAGGCTGCCCTTTGCCAGATCCCAGGAAAAGCGAAATTTCATTTAAGGAACAACAGGCAGCTAGTATGAGAGTATCCTACATATCCCAAAGCACTTTTTTGACTGAATCCAGATTGCAATATAGCCCTATTAAACATATTTATTAAGCATATTTTCTTGCCAAGAAAGAACATTTGATGATAGGTAATAGAAGCAATCAATTAGTGTTTCATTTTGAAGATCTTGCTTTGCGCTAATATAACATACAACATGATGAATACACTTACCATGATTTTATGCCAAATGCTGAGATTTCTGTGGCAATTTATATTTGTGAGTTTGAAGAATCCTCTCTGTTAGGAAGTAACAGTTTAGAATTGATGGATTGTCAAGCTATTCTTTTGCCATATACTATCAGGGGTTAAACTAAACGTCGAGGCAGATTTCTAAAGAGAATTGAGCTTTTAGAAATATGTTGCAGATTTGTACAAAATAAATCTTTTAGGCAAAGAATTTCACAGAATGATTTGCCAGCTCAAATATTTTGACAAAACAGTGAAATCTATATTTGTTCTTCAAAAGCTACATTATATAGGACAGTTTGTGAACAAAAAACTGTGCAAATCAGTAGAAGTCTGCTGAAACATATGGGTTCAAAGCCAATTCTGATGAGGAATTCTGCACGTCAAAATTCTTTGCTAACAAAGACCTGCAAGTAAACACCGAAAGTCGAGGGTTTTGTTATATGAAGCATATTTTACAGTATTGTTGCCTTCATTGTTTATTTTGTTGTTTAGTATATAGTGTACATGAAGAAGAATAAAATTTTGGCATGTATATAAAGATTTGAATTCAATTTTTATTTCATAAGCAAGAGCAGCTCTTGAGTAGGGTTAATACAAAACACTCCCAGTGAAAGCAAAATGTGATGTTCTATTCTCCTCTCCCTACCCCCTTTTGGAGAAAAAGGGCCTTTATTACTTCCAACACATTTCGGTGTTTTGGACAATATCCCCTGCCAATTTTTTTCTGAAGCAATTGGAAAAGGCAAGGTTCTTCTCCTGGATCAAATCAATTCCAAATAAAAGGGCAACTAGGGCAATATGAATAAAAGTTAATTAAAATTTAGTCATATATAGGCTTTGATAGAAATAAATAGCAGTGATTAATTAAACAGGAAATACAAAGTTTTTAAACACAATATAGCAGTTTAATACATAGCAACCAGAGTTAGATCCTATTACATTTTTAACAAAAATATAGCTTTTTGTACATTTCTCAGCATGGGAATTATGAGAGTATAATACAATTTTACATAACTTGATACAAAACATTGAAAAATGTTGGCACATTCTTTAAGCTACAATCATTGTCATTTTTCAGTTCACCTGTTTTATTTTTTTTTACTATATAGAAGAGAATCAGATTCCTTTTTGATGGGCAGAATACTACTCTACATTAAATGTAAATTTTTCCACAGCTTCTTTATAAAGCACAATATAAATTAGTAGTTAAGTAGAATATTTGAGTAATGACCAAGTAAGTGACGATTGTCTAAGCTCATGAGCTTTTTTAAAGAATGCTTCCATTTTAATGAAAACTAGAAGTAAGGGTAATTTTTAAAAACTCAATTCGTTAGGAATAACTCCTGTGTGATCTCAATTTAAATCAATGGGAGTTGTTTAAAAGCATAGGTTTCATTCATTGTCCAGTGCAAGCCCCATCACACTTTTCCACTGTTTAAAGTAATTGTAAAAATATTTGTGCTTTGTAAAAACTTCATACTTGAATGAGAAGGTTACATTCAGTACATGAACCACATCATTAGGGTTATATTATTTTAGTTTTTAAATACATAGTTTTAATATTAGAGGATTCAGCATATAAGTGGCTTATGTTCTTAACACTAAGGACTTTAGAGTAATTGCTATGGCTGCAATCCAGGACATCAAGGCACTGGGGTTTCCTAACCCCTCATAGAGGGATGAGCATCCATTTCCCTTCTCTAAGAAAGTGGGTTGGAGGCCTTTGTATAGGTGTCAATTCTGGAGATTTTCTATTCATAATGCTCATATATTACATAATATATAAGCAGGATTTGTTTTATTTACGGTTCATGTATATAAAGCATCTGTCACCTTCTGCTCATAGGATCTGTCCCAGCAATTCCTCTTCTAAGCATGTAGATGAAATCTGGAACTGTACAACATCATAGAGCATGACATACTGTGGCAGATGCAAAGAAATGTTTTAAGATAGAGTGCTAGTTGTTCATTTTACTACTTGCCTAGACTTTCATATATGGCTGATGTTACCTATTAAAAGGCAGAGAAACCAATGGGTTTGTTTAATTTGTGAATTTATAGCAACTACAATTTTTTAAAAGATTAGTTAACAAGCAAAACATATACAGGGATTTCTTGTGTGTAAAAATCACAGTGTGTAGCAAGTCCTCACTATAACAAAGGGCCAGTGAGGGAGCAATCTCTGTGTATACAAACTTGCTCCTGATAATGAAACCTGCTGGGAAGCCTGCATAGGGAGGAAGGCTTCACGCATAGACAGGCTTGAATCACAGTAATCATAAATATATAAACGAGAACAAAGTCTGACAGATCAGCAATTACATTAAGAAATGATTTCTCATTCAGTGGGGTCAACACATCTGCTTTTATGCTGTACTAATTGGAAGAAAGCAAGCAAATGGGTCCTTATAAGACTGACTAGCTACCTGAAGATAGAGCTCTTGCTCCCATGGCTGTGGCAGGGGGAAACCCAGAGATCTGCAGTAGATCCTGGAAGTTGATAGAATGAGAAATGAGATACCGCCATGTTTGAGATATTAGGGTCTCTATGGATGAATTCTAAGTGGTTGTTCTCTGTGTCAAAAAACGTGACCAGTGTATAATGTAATACATACTTGCTATGAACAAGGCTTTTGTAAAATAAACTTTAAATTAAATACTGTTTATAAATTTTTTAAAGAAGTTATTTTTCTTTCCTTACATTTTATGTATACAATTTATTTTGGTTAATAAATTAAATATCATTTGACAAATTACAACCATTTTATAAAACTACCCTTAAAAGGATCTATTATTCCACAAAAAAACCAGGATAGCATTTATAAACCATTTCTTGTCTCTAAATTATGTCCTTTATTTTTTTAAAAAGCCCACAGTTTAGAATTTTGAACTATTTAAAATTGAGAAACAATATTTTTCTCCACATTTCCCAGTTGGTTACTTCATTGTGAAGGAAATTCAACCCTTCTTGGGTCCATACCATACCAGTTATGGTTCACAGTGTACGTGGTAGGCTATGATCTTTCTTTTATCCTCTTCAGCTTCCAAGGTTATTCTCTGAAGGGAGACGAAGACTCCTACACTTTGATTCATCTAATTTTTTCCAGTGTTTGTAGTTATTTGCTAGGTGTTGCATCAGACCAGGTAGATATGCAAATGCTGAGAGATACAGAGGGTGGGGTGAGAAAAGCAATGCCATACTTGTTTTAAAAGCACGAACAATTTCTGCATTCTTTCAGCCTTTGTATATTTAGCATCAATTGTTAGCATCAATTGTTAGTATGCAAAGAATCATTTTATATGCCTAGCAGTAGCACAACCAGGTAACTTAGCCTTTCAAAGTTTTTCTTCCTTCAAGTACTTTACAACAGAATGTGGGATATCATTTCCAGTTTAAAACTTAATAACTTTTTTGCACATGTTCATTAACAAATCTATTCCATCAAACACCTGACTTAAATTCATTTTTTAAAGTACATGAAAATTTATATTTAAACATTTGTGAAATTTTGAGAATTCTGATTCATATCATTACATTCCAATTCATTTATGGGAGATGCAAATCCACAGAGTTAATTTCAGACTCTTCCAGCAATGAACTCTTGCTGTAAATCACACCTTTTCATGTTGTCCTTGCCAATTATCAGCATTCTGTGGCCACAGAGCATGGCCAATCCTCACTGAACTGGTTTTTATCTTGCACCTATATTATTTGGGAAGCCATGCCACTTTTCCTACTGATACTTTATCGTTTATTTTCTCTTTACAATAACTCAGTGCTTCTGCCAGATTTAAAAACAAACAGCTATGGAATTAGAGTTGTAGAATTGTTAAATCCCGTACA
>JAPKID020003480.1:0-12338 GCA_026931265.2 Tropidonophis doriae
GGTGTACAGGTTTTACATACATTCAGTTAGAGAAAACATGAGCAGATTTCCCAATCTGTGTTTCTTTCCTTATCTTGCAGTGCCACAATAGTGTTTCTCTTCTCTTGGATCCATTCAGAGTCAAAATTTTCAACAGATTGTGTTTATAGTCTGATTGTCTCCTCAGCTTCAAGGTCTACATAATAACCTTCCTTACTGCCAGTTCTTTATCCCATTTTCACTTTTGTAATTCTCCCAAGGTGCTGAGTCAATGAAATGCTATTATTTGAAAGCTGCTACAGCAGTACATAATATTGAGTTTGCCTTGTCTTTGCCTTCCTATTTTTAGGAAGGAATTGGTACACCTCAAATGTTTAGAAGCAGAATCCTCAAGCTATTATTTATGATGATTCAGAGTGATGAAACTCTTAACACATCTTGTGAGCACTAGGTTGTCAAGTGGCTAAGAGGCTGGCGTTTCCAAGTCTCAGGTTCAACCATGCCCAACATGTTTTATTATGGATAAAAGACTTTCTTTTGGGGATCTTAGCAGGGAGTGAACTTGTGGTTTGCCTAAGTTAGATATTTAAAAGTATCTGAACTATTCTTATCTCTGGACTTCCAATAGTGCGGCACTTGGTGTACTATTGATTTTACATCATGCATTACCAACAAGCAAATTATAACCTAACAAATAAAAACAGAAAGAAAACAGCAACCAAAATTGTAAATAATAAAAATAGTATAAAATGGTAGCCAAGATCATTAGTAAAACATCACAAACAGAAAAACCAAGCTTCATCCAGGCTTGATGGCAAAAACAGGTAGTTAATGCCTTTGAAAGACCAACAGGTTCAAGTCAGGTCTGATCTCTGAGGGGATGATATTCCAGTGGGTGGGCACCACAATAGAAATTGCTCTAAAGGCTATTGAAACTTCTAAAACCAAATTAAGCACTGTACACAGAATAATAAATCAAAAGACCATGTTATATTGCTGTTAAATAAATACATACTTGTGAAGTTTACATAATGAAGTTTCTAAATACAGCAAATGGTATTTTATTAAGTGAAAGATTTTAAATGCTGTTTACTTTAAACATAAATCAATCCTATAAAAATGGACCAACAGATTCATAGTTGCAATGAGAAGAAAGATCTGCCCCAATGCCAAGAGGCTGTTAGGGTCTAGGTGTGAAAATTCAAGGCTCAGGCTCAATGCTAGCGAGATGTAGAAGATATGAATTCAACGAACCATCGATTCAAAGGACTAGTTTCCAGAGATATTCCAACTTTCCAATTCTTTATGGGGTTATATTTTCCCAGGCAGAATTTGGGTGTAATTTGAGTGTCCATTTGCCTTGTTCAATTAGCAAGAGATGACTATGGCATCCATGGCCAGAAACCAGCTTTATTCTCTAAAGCAACGTGATTTTAGAAAATCTTAGATTGGGGTTTTCTCTGCAGCTATCCTTTTCTCTGCAATAGTATCCAATCCAGATAGCCCTATCCTTCAGAAAATCTTAAATGTTGATATGCAGGCCAAATTATTTTGTAATCCTGCTTTGGATGTTGATTTACTTCTAATTGACCGATGTAGGCAGGCATTGTAATCAGTGGTGAACTACAAACATTTAAAAAACCGGTTCTGTGATCACACGCTTTGTGCATGTGTGCACCTAACATGCATGTGTGCAACATTCAATATACAGCAATATACGGCTGCTTATCTTCTAAGGCAGCCCTGGTAAGTACAACAGTGGAAGCATGGAAAGCAGCTATGCCAAGCAAATCAACTGAGCCAGAAAGAAGGAAATATAGAACAGGACAGGGCGGATACAGGTGGTGGGAGTGAGCTGATTGTCAGAACTACCAGTTCGCCCAAACTGGTTTGAACCAACAGCAGACCACTGCTGATTGTAATTACTCAGTTGTGCTTTTGTGTGAGCTTTGTTCTACTAGTATTACTCTTTTGTCTTCCTTATTTTAAAATATGCTCATTATAATATTGTTGAAATACTTAAAGAGGTAATAACATAAAATAAAGCAAAGCAAAATAGAAAATTAACCCTGATCTATATGCTTGGGATTTATAATTTGAACGTTATTCTTATTAGAAAATAAGGCTATGCATCTCCTTGCTGTGTTACATTGATACTCTGTCTTTCCTCTCCTCATCTCCCCAGACTAGTTTTCAGAACCATCTATTTATTTCAAAGATTGTATGCTTTTTTTTTTTTGTGTGTGTGCAACAAATCTCTGCTGGGCAAATGTGTGACAATTCTAATTTGGCTTAGAAATGAATAGTATCATTTGTCCTTTCCAAAAAAAGGCTAATCTATTTTCCAATCCAATGTGAACAGACTCACGCTTCACAGATATTTACTCTGATAGATATATTTAAACTATCTTTTGCAATTCATTATGATCATTAGCTTGTGTGGATTTAAAGGGCGATTGAAAAAGATTAATGTGCGATAGATCCATTAAGGCAGGATTATCAAACTCCCAGCCCACTGGCCAGATGCGTTATGCACTGGCCACGCCCATGCCCGGTTTAACAAAGGGAAGAAAATTCCCAATACGTCACATGACACTGCCATGACGATGTGAATTTGGCACCTCTGCATTAAGGGGTTTTGGTTTTGAGAATTCAATGTGACTTCTAGATCAAGAGCACTATGCTTTTTAAGTAATATGTAGGAAACAATCATGGAAGACAAAGGATAGCTATCATTTCCTGTTTACAAAATTCATTAGAGACTAGGTAGGAACCCTAAGAAACAAAATGTTGTAAAGGTGGATTTGCTCTAGTCCAGCAGGGCTGTTATTATATGTTTAAATATAAGAATTTCTCACACTATTAATAGTGTTAAATAATGGCCCTTCAGATTGTTATGCATGATGTCACTTGATGCATGCTGTGGCAGACCATGTTTGGGGATCATCCTGCTCATTTTAACTAGGGCCCTCAACTTTTGCTGCTTTGGCAACATTACTTGGGAATGTTATAAAGATAATATGTCCTAGATCTTCCCTTGCTGGGCTACAAGGGGGTAATTGACTTACAAAATAATTTGTAGCTCCTTTGCTGAACTGGAGAACCTCACACCAGCAAAGTGCAGCATTTTCTCTTAGCATTCTAAACACCAAGTGATGTTTACACATTATTCTAAGCTATGGCTTGTATTATCATGATTGATTGAACAGACAGCAATTGTCTGGTTTGCATGTCATGCTAAGCCAAAATTGCAGTTTAAAGTTGTCGATGGCTGGATTTAAAAATGGTGTGTGAGCCCAGTCACTAGAAATTGCTTGGGTCAATAAGAACAGAAAAAAATTGAGCCAAACTATTTTCAAGACCCAATTGCATTCTGTTCTGGGCTCCAAAAATCAAACTAGAACATCTTTTAAATTGTAGCTCTCTATAGGAGGTCAGTTGGCACAAGTGGAGATTAAAATTGTATTGGGACAATTTTAACAAAACCCATATCTAATATCAGTGTATCTCTGCTGCCCTTCATTTATTGAATATGAAAGTTTATTTAGATAAATTAGGTTCCAGGTATGTTATCAATATTTTTGTGTCCTTACATCTACACCCAATTTACTTTCACATGCCCAGTTTGAATAAGAGAGGTTTGCTGATGAAAATGGTATGGAAGAAGGCATTTAAAAAAATATTTGTTTCTCAATAGTTGTAGAATTGTTTGCTCATGAATATACGCCAATTTGTGTTGGAAATCATGTCTTTACATCTGAGTTAAAGTTTTGTGGTAGGGCTGCACCAATTTGCCTGTTTTAATCTGTTTTTAATACAATCATGTTTTTTTTCTTCCATAGCATATGGCTTTGAAAAGATGGCTGTCTAAATATGTATTAAATGACAGGAATTGCTGCTCATGTGGTGACATCAGATTTGAGTGGGTTTGTTCACACACACTTGCAGCTGCCAAGAGGTTCTTTCCTGCCCTCCCTTCACATGAAATTACACTTTATCCCAGCAGTTCAGTGTGGGAAGAGTGTTGATTATGTAAAGAATCAACACAATGCTTCTCACATGCTTTTCCCACTTAATGTAATTACAGGAATATGCACAGATATTGTGGGATAGCACTGCAGTCAGTGAGTCAATCCATGCAGAAGTAGATGGAAGGATTACCTTGCGTTATGGAAAGTGCAAGGAAGGAATAGAGGAGTATGAATGTATAATCCCCAGAGGGAGGAAAAAAATGTTAGAAAGACACCTGGTTCTAGAGATATGGTCACACAAAATACAGACCTCCCTATGAGCAATGGGACAGATTGAAGAAACTTGATATAATGTGTTAATAACTTGCTTGGCAGGAGGCATTTGATTTAAAGGCACTTTTAACTGAGTGATATGGGAAAATGACTCTTAAAAATTTCCACCAGTGAACTGCAGAACTACTAGAATACTGAGAGAGTTATAGCTAAAGACCACAGAGGAATCAGACTGTTTCCTCCTTTGGGGAGGCAGGGATATTTTGAATGAAATAGAGCTATCAGTTCTAGGCTACCAAAATCTGGAGAATCATCAGGTGGGAGCAATTAGAGTTTTCTGTATTTCTTTACTGGCATATAATAACTATGTACATATACACAGCCAATATTTTACCTTTAGGGATATCATTATTTACTTTCACATGCTCAAATAAAATCTCTGGATCTACAGACTGGTCTCAATGATAAATATTTCTGCAACTACATAAACCTGATCAGTATTCTGCTTCAATAATAGACAGACACCAAATCAAACTAAAACCAAATACTCATTTCAAACAGAGGCAAGATATCAAGTCATGTAAAAGGCTTTACATTTTCTGCCATTTGCTGCTATGGTTTAGAAAGCCCTATAATTGGGTGAAATCCAGCAGGTTCTGACAGGTTGAGAACTGGTAGCGGAAATTTTGAGTAGTTTGGAATACCAGTAAATACCACCTGTGACTGGTCTCACCTCCATCTATTCTCTGCCTCCCGAGTCCTAGTTGATGGGGATTTTGCAGTAGCCTTCCCCTGGAGTAGAGAGGGAATGGAGATTTTATACTATCATTCCTCTGGAGTGGAAAGGGAATGGAGATTTTGCAGTATCCTTCCCCTTCCACGCCCACCATGCCATGGCCACAGAACCGCTAGTAAACATTTTTGAATTTCACCACTGCCTATAATCCAAAAAGGTGCCCTATTCTATGCTGTCTTATCATAAAGAATAAATTATCCTTTAAATAGGTATTTAATTCTACAGATTTTTTTTTTACTCATGAAGAGACCCATTTCCAGGCAAAAGGAAGGCCTTTGGGCCTTGTCTCTCCAGTTGCCTAGTTTCTTTGGAGCTGGATCAGTTTTAGTTTCTTGAATTCTACATATAAACATTAGCAAAAACACATTCATGACTGGAGATTCATGAATGTGTTTTTATTTATTTATTTTGTGCTAAGTGAACTTTGGTATTAGAGAAATGAAGAATCCCACTCTCTTGGGATTCCTAGAATTTTTCAATATACCAAATTTGGCTCCCAATTCAGCTCCTGCCTGTATACTTAGCCTCAATTTCAGCTTATAATAATTAGTTATGCTTAGAATCTATCATGACTTTTTTGGGGAAGGCCTGACATTTTGAAAAATATAACAACTCAGAAAACTGATGGCAGAAAAAGACCTAGTAGTCCATTATGTCTGTCCTTTGCGTTTATATAATGAAATAATTTGAACAACTATGATGTCAAGCAAAAGCTTGAATTTAGGACTTCTTAAATTCAACATTTTATGGATTAAGGATTCTTAAAGAGCAGTTAAATTGTTGCTGTAGGTTACAAAACAGATCGTTTCAGAATAGTAAGGCATTTGTTAAACTTGTATGTTGTCCAACTCTCAACAACTCAAGTCTTTGTATTGTAACAATCCTTATTGTTATGTATGAAGTAGTCTAGTTTGAGTGACACTGGGAGTCACCTATGTTTTTTCCACTATGGCTTTTTTAAAATCTGCAGCAAAACAACTAAAGACAAAGTACCTTTGTATATATCTTTTGTCAAAGCCTGTTTAATAAAAGCTTCAATTTGAAAACTATTACCTCTTATAATGCTAGATGATGACCTTTTATATCCACTTTAAAAGAACTACACAATTAGGAAGCAAGTAATTTATTCTTTAACATTTAGCTAAGCAATTTAACAATTAGCAGAATAGAATAGAATTTAAGGATTCTAGGTCCTTTTCATGATTTTTATTAACACATATATTTAGTTTTTCTGAACAAGTTCTGCAGTTCTCCTGAATAATGATTTTTCACTGCTTTCTCGTCACAACAGAGAGTGACTTTATGCTGAGGAAAAAAGGATGTTCAGATCAGATGCTGATTAGCATTTCATGCTAGCACTGCCTAAATGTGATAGCAATTA
This sequence comes from Tropidonophis doriae, assembly GCA_026931265.2. Taxonomy (NCBI): domain Eukaryota; kingdom Metazoa; phylum Chordata; class Lepidosauria; order Squamata; family Natricidae; genus Tropidonophis; species Tropidonophis doriae. The sequence continues at coordinate 6,401 of JAPKID020003480.1, forward strand.
CCCAAAGAAATGTGCTTTCCATTATTCCTTCTTTCATTCTAAGGCAATTTGTTTAGTGTTTGACAAACTACTACTATTTCTCATTCCTCAGATCAGACTTTAGTGTGACTTTGTGTATTCTTAATAAGATAACATTTTTTTTACCCTATATCATTTTTCTGCTAAGGATCAGCCCCATGGGCAAAGTCATATGGTTTTATTTTTTCTATGCACACCTTTTAGGATATGAATCTACGGTAGTATCTAAAAAGTAATACTTTAAAGAGGTATTATTGTGCTTTCCTTGATAATTATACAATAGATAATCTGTCACTCTTCCAAAAATCCTTACTACAATGTACAATATGCAGAGATTAGATATGTGTTATGAATCAGACTGTGAATACTTCATCTGTATCATCACACATTCCAGGCCTTAGGCAAATTGATGGGTTTCTTTATAATCCTTCTCCTAACTATCCTTTTAATCTCCGTAGTCTGTATGATTTTTGCTTTAGTCAGTCATTCAGCCCTATCTTTTTATGACCCATTTCCATAACTTAGTAAAGTGTGTATACAGGCCAACCCACTGTGCATATATTACATTTATTCATAAATCCTCTCTTAATTTTTTCCAGTTGTTTTGGTCAGTACTAGCTCCTTTAAGTAAATAGCAATAGCACTTAGACTTATATACCACTTCACAGAGCTTTACATCTCTCTCCAAGCAGTTTACAGAGTCAGTATATTGCCTCCAAACAATATGTGTCCTCATTTTCAACCCTGAGTTAGTGACAACTGAACTCCTGAACTGCTGGTTGCCAGTGGTCAGGAGAAGAAGCCTGCAGTACTGCATTCTAACCACTGTGCCACTTCAACTCTTCATCAGAATGAAGACATAGATGTATAAATGTGCATAATGATGATTTCTACTTGTTGTAGTATAAGTATGTATTTATAAGTATGCATATTAGTTGCACCATATAACTATAAAGTATACACTAGATATGGTATATTATATTGTACTATGCAATTCTAGTGCTTACTACTATATCAAAAAAGAAAAGGAATCACTATTATTATTAACCATAAAACATCAGCCATTCCCTAGATACAATTGAAACAATGTCAGAATGAAGTGAGTTCACAGCAAGCCAACTAACATTATGATTATTCAAGTATATACTCCAACCCTAGATGCAGAGGAAGCAGTTCTAAGTAATCCCTTGTCATTGCCCCCCCCCCAAATAATATAACACTAAAATTGGAATTATGGAAGCATGTAAAATAATGGGAAAGAAAATTGACATTGTTATAAAAATGAAGCAGGAGACAGACTAGTATTATTCGGCAAAGAAAATTCTTTGTTTATGGCCTTCTTCCAACAACCTAAAAGACAATTCTGCATAAAAATATAATTGGAGAACAATGAAATCAAATTGACAATATACACTGCATTGGGATCCTGCATCCTGCATCCATTTAGTCAGCAAAGTGATATCGGGGCTCAAGCTAGGAAGCACTGTTTTTCTACAATGGCACTTATGCTTTGGCACAATGTCCCTCTAATGCTTAGGTTGACACCCTCTTTGATGGCCTTCAAGAAACTAGGGAAAGCTGCTGTGTTTTGGAGAATTTTGAGGCTGTGATTGCTCATCATCTTTTTTTAAAAAAAGCTATGATTGGTTGGGTAGTTATTCTGAAGGATATTTCATTCTCATTACTGTCTTAACATGGGTATCTGTTTCTATTTTATTTTGTTGCAAGCCATAGGACTAGAATAATTCAGTGACATACTGTACACATTCAGTGCCATGCAGCACAGTACAATAGCAAACTGCGGACTGCCCTTAAACATATTGGTGTTCTTCTAGGCCAACTCATCTGCCTGTTGAGGAATTTGTACAGTGAGCAGGAAGAAATTGTGAAATATGAAGTTATTAAATAGCACAAAATTGGAAAGATGTCAAGGTTGCATTCTCTCACTATATATACTTAATCTATACACAGAATGTATTGTGACAAGTCATGGATCAGAAGAAACAGATATTGGTATTAAAGTTCTGGGAGAAATATAAACAACTTCAGATCATAACTTGTGGCAAGAAGATGGCACGGTTTACCTCTCTCTTCTTCCATGAACTGTTCAAATACTTTATTAAAACAATTCTAAAAAGAGAAAAAAATTATTAACTGTTGCTTTGGGCAAAATGCTTCAAAAGGAAAAAAAACAAGGCTGTCCACCCCTCTGATGAGTAACCTGCACCAATTCCAGAAAAGAAGTTTCTTCAGTGCTGAAGAATATGATGTTTTATGAAAAAAAACAATTACTCCTTCTCAGAATCCATGTGCATCAGCTAATAAAGACATTGAAGTATTAATGAGTTATGTCAATATCCAAAATTTTGATTCCTTCTGATATTGGGTCTAATGAAGTTTCTAATTTTGAACTTTTAATCAGCAGTCAACTTTCATATTACAGTGTGCTTCAAATGTTCTAGAAATGAAGTATAAAAACTTATCCAAAATATAGTCTGCTTCAATTAATTTTTAATCTATTGTCATATTTATGATTCTTTTGGTATTTGTATTTGCATATTGTTTCTATATTCATATTTACTGGAAATTACTCAGAGTCACTTCAATTTATAAGATTGATGGCAAATATTAATTAAAAAGAAAAGTTGTGGGATCACATTTAAAAAGTATTTAAAGTTTAGAAAAATAACCCAGAAAGAAAGACATGAAAATGCCCCAAGAAAAACTGAATCCAATTCAGGATTAAACACATCATAATCATCTGTGAATATTGAATATTCTAATTCAATATTAGAATCTAATTACGAACAATCCTTAACTCCATTTGGTTGCAAAAGGTATACTTTACTAGAAGTCAAGTGAATTACAATATTTCAAAGCCAGAACTGAAAATCTCCTGCCATAAGTTTCTAAGTGTAATTTGCCCTTCCTATAGCTTTTTCCCATCCCTACCCCCTGATGTCCATCCCTGCACCCTTATTCATTGATGTCCAATGAATAAGATATGTTTAGACTGGTCATTTCAGGCATAGGTGTGTGTTTATGCCGCTATATTCCATACCCAACCATCTGATCTTGAAGCTTCTCTCAGAAAGATTCAGTAAACTGTCATTTCGTTGGAAGTCTCTTCCACTCCCATCTAGCCTCCCTTGAGTTCATGGCAGCTGGTATTGAATGTTCGAGAATCGCAAGCGTGAGGTAGCAGTGGATGTTTGCCTTATGAAAAAAGACAATATCTTCATATGTCTGTGGAGAAATATTTTTAGAAACTGTTTATAATGGTGTGGAGATTTTTTCAGCGTGGGAGTTTCAACTCTTAAAGTTTAAATAATTTAGTAGCTTAAATCCTGTTGTAAGGGTTGGGATAGAAGGAGACTATGGTGAAAGGAGAATAGGCTGGGGGGGGGGAATTCCATTTGCCTTCAAGTTAAAAAAATGCCTTCATTGTAAAAAAATTAAATGAATTAATCAAAATAATCTTATTATCAGACAATATGATAAAGACTTATTTTCTTTGTGTGGCAATTTTTGATCTGTCCCCGGATTATAGCAATAGCAATTACACAGACATATACACTGCTTCATAGTGCTTTACATCACTAGAACTGGAAATTGCTTCCAACTACCTTAAATAAAGGATGGACACTCAAACAGTGGATGAAATTAGATATTCTATGGAGGCAATTCACGGGGTCATAATTTTCAATGTATGGATCTGGGCACATTTATATTCTACAAATGTAAAGATAGATATTGAGCAGATGAATGGTTCTTAAATGAAATCTGTCTTCCAGAATTTTTATATTCCAAATCAAGGGATTTAGTTGCATTTCTAGCTTTGCAGAATATATTTGATACAACTGAGGCAATTAAAACTAGGAAGAATCCCAGGCTAGTTGGATCCCTATTAAGAAGCTTTTTAAAAAATAAAATAAAATTACAAGCTCTATAATATGTCTTTTGAAAGTGATGCTTTATTATACAGAGGTTTACTGTATATAACAGAAAGCAAGAAAAGGACTTCACAAATTGTGTGAGTTATGATAGTCTTTTTAAATATGAGGGCTATAATTTTGATTACCATTTTAGCACAAAAAATACAGTAAGTATTAGTATCAATAATTCACTCGGTATAACCTAGTTTTGTGAAAGACTGTCAGAGCTCTAACAATATTACATTATTAGTAGATCTGTTAGAATTATATTCTTACAAAAACAAACAGCCATACTGGCTTCATTAGATGTAAAGAAAGCAAGTTTAATATTTTAGAATGAATTATGAAAAATATATTTTATTTCTTGGATAAAACAATTATTATTTTATCTCTTCTATCATAATTAATAATGAAATCCCTCTATAATTAAGATACAACATTTCAAAGTTAATCCTTAAATATTTCAAATTTAATTTGATTTTGGAACCTTTAGAATCTGCAGAACAAGAATCTAGGGATATGTGGGTTATTTAAATGACATGAATTGAACAAAAGTTGATGTTAGGTTCTAGGGAACATGCTTTCTCTATTGTTGTGCCTGCCCTATAGTATTGTTTTGTTCAAAATTTGGATGGTCCCCACAATCGGCCTTAGGGACATTGGATGATAAGATATTGATCTCTGTTTAGGAATCAAAGTACAGTATAGGCCAAGGTTGGCAACCTTAGACACTCACAGAGCCACGAAGGTCCTAACTAGAAGCCCTCCATTCAATTCTGGAGCTGACCAAAAGTCCAGTTCCCCCCACCATAGAGTCTTCTCCTAGCACAATGTCCTTTTTCTCTGCCAACTGGAGGTCCGATTCCTCCACCATAGAGTCTCCTCCTAGTGTGTCATCCTTTACCTGTCCTAACCAAAAGCCCTATCAATTGTGGAGCCAACCAGTGACAGGTAGCCACAGAAGAGGGATAAAAAAGAGCCATATATGGCTCCAGAGCCGTGGGTTGCTGATCCCTGGTGTAGGTCCAAGAAAGGCATTATGAAAACTGAGGTTGGCAGTGGTCACTGAAATTGTAGAAGGTGACATCACCAGGTAGGAAATATAGATTGTATATTTTTATTTCCCACTGCTTTTAAACCTATAAAATGTCAGACAAATCAGACTGACTGGTCAAATTGAGAAAAAATGTGTATAAAAATGGTAAATGGTATTTTAATGTTAAAGGGCAAAAACATTAAAAATAAAACTCTATTCCCAAAAGGACATGTTTTATTTTAAACTATGATTGTAATTATGTACATTTCCCTGTTTTCACCACATAATAGGTATATTTTATCCACTCACATGTCATATTTAGCTTACTCCTTGGTTTTACAGTTGTCTTTTTAGCAAGCAGTGATGGATAAAAACTTTGAAAATTGGAAAAGTTTATGAATAATCAGCAGGCCTTTTGCTACATTTCCAGGGAAATATTTATAAAATTGCTCCCACAAAGAGAAATGCCTCTCCCAGTTGAAAGAGAATGAGTTTGTTCGTCCTCTCTGTGGACCAGAAGAGTCAAGGAGGAGTAGCAATCCATAGCATTTAGACTGCATACAGTTCACCATTCATTTGAAACCACTCAAGTTCATCCTGCTGTTTGTTTCCCCTTCAAAACTAAGGGTGAAAATGGAAACCATTGTCCTAACTTTCACCTGTAAACTGTCCCTGTTCCCATTCATTATTTCATAGCCTACAGGTGTTCCTTTGTTCAGCCAACCCCATGTTTTTTTTTCCTAAGAGAAAAAGAAGCACATGGTGAAGTTAAGGCAGGATTGGAATCTCCATCAAGAGTTTACCCACTTAGAGGAAGTAAGTACCATGGATTTCCATTGCTCTCATTAGCGAATATACTGTATATTCCGGCGTATAAGACGACATTTGAAACCCAAAAAAGTCAACCGAAAATCGAGGGTCATCTTATACGCCGAGTATACGCACGGCA
>JAPKID020003481.1:0-12336 GCA_026931265.2 Tropidonophis doriae
CCCCCTCTATTTTGCATTCTCAAAGCGATTGAAAGCAAGGATAAAAGAAACTCACACCACAATCTTCAGCAGAGCCCTGGGGCTTCCTCCAGCTCCGCTTTCAGCCCGCTGCTTGATTCTTTGCAAGCGTTCCGGCTCTCCTTTGGCAAAGGGGTTTGTCCCCCCCACATTTTGTCCTTCCGCGTCTAGGTCAAAGTGGGGGGGGGGGGCGCCCTGGCCGCCGCCAGCGCACCCAGCATCCCGCAAGTCACCCATAGGATTTGGGGACTCTTTTGCAGAGCCCCTTTGCCCCCGAAGGTGCCGCAAGGAGCAACAGCGGCGGTCGTATCAAAAACACAACCGTTGCCACTGGTTCCCGGAAGTGATCTCTCCCTGATTTATTTATTGATCAGGTCAAAAACCTAACACAAACACAGACACACACACACAGAGATTATCTTATTACAAAGAATGACAAGAGATCACTGCAAAGATTAATGGCCTTTACAACTCCTATTGTCTACAAGACTTTGAATATGTTTTTTGAAGGTAATCTAGCATCTATTAGTTAAATATGATTTGAGAAAAATGGACTGGAGTGGAATATTGCCTCTGTTTTAAAGCAGAGATCTACCACCTCAAAGCACTATGACTATCCAAACTGTCCCAAAAGTGTTTGTTAAATGTAATTTTGTAATGTGATAGAATGAGAACTTATTAAATACATGCCAAAAGGAGATACTGTTCATGAAGCAATAAACCATATTTTGACACTTTATATATAAAGGAAATAAAGTATAATTTGATGGCCAGTGTTTCTTTTAGAAGTGTTCTTAAGCTTGCCTTTTAAAACTCAAGTTGTCTTGGCCCAGAAAACATTCCACAGTTTAAATTTAAAAGGTACAGTTTGGAATGCAGTGTATTTCATGACCCAATTGAAAGTCCTGATTTCATTTTTAAAGTCCTATAAGAAAAAAAAAGTTTGAAACCAGGTATACAGTATTTAACAAGAGTTACCTATGCTAACTTCTATTAAGTGGTAAAATCTGCATGGGAATTCTCTGGCACTTATTTGAGCATGAGTAGAACCCTTGGCTGATGCTTTATCAGGATCCAGAATCAGGTGAAGAATTGCTTTGTGCCTCAAATGAATATAAGTTCTTCAGATCTTGCCATCAACCTCTTATTATCAAAATTTGAAGGGGAAGAGTTTGTGTGCCTTGTCCCATTTTTTATACATGATTACATTCTTGAATAAGGATCAGTCCCAATGTAAATACACATTCTAGAACTTAATCTTTGGACAGATCACTTGAACATCTGATATGTGACAATTTATCAAGAGCACTGCCTCAGGAGGCAGTGGATTAATGCCTGTAAAATGTCAATTGTTTTATTTCCTGGAAATGATAGTATTCATCCACAAATGGTAGATGATTCAGGAGGCTATTTTATGGTACATTTGGAAGATTTGAGATCAAGCAACTGCACACAAGATAGTTGTTCTGCTGTAAAATGTTCTTACCTGAAATAACATTGTCTTGACAGACTGCAGTGCAAAGCTCCAAAGGTTAAATAAAACTGGAATGCATTGGGAATACTATTTTCACTAGACCTGGAAGTCTGTTTTCGGTATTGATTATTCTGCCTCTCTGAGAACATGAAACATAGCGTTACAAGTGAACTTCAGCTCTAGTATGTTGCTCCTTGGTGGTTACAATGAAATGGTGGTTCTACTGAAAAAAAGAAAACATTACCCAACCTTGGGGGATTTTTTGGGAGAAATTGGCAGCAGATTCATCTGTTTCATTTCTCATTCAAGACCTATTAAGAGGGTTCCCTGGGAATATCAGTTGACTATGAGATACACTGGGTTATTACAAGAAATAAAATATTGAGCGAAGTAAAGTAACAAACTTTGAACCTAGGGGGGGGGGAAATAATGTGCAGAGGTGGGTGAAAAGCAAGGAAACCATCAGACTAGGTCTGAATGCATACTCTCAAAGATAAGAATCAGCATGCTACAGATAATGTTATGGTTAATAAAAGACAGAGATGACAAGGAAAATAATGTTTGATGATGCTAGTGACATCATTTTGAGTAATTCATCATTTCTACATATTACCATTGGATATTGGTATCTTATCCCTCCCATGTCCCTTAAAAACTTGGACAATTTGCAATGGGGAAACTTGAGTAAATGTGTGTGCAGAAAAGTATGATATGCTTAGGCAAATGGTATTCAATAAAATTATATAGAGGCTTTATGCGTGCTGTGGATTTTTTCTTGAGAATTTCAATTATTGCATAAGCTTGTGTTTCTATTCAGAATATATGAATGACTCCTTATTTTTATTAATGATTTGAATCAGTAATTAAATCCTCAATCACCCCTCTGCTGATCAATATTTTGCACAAATAAATCTGAGGTACCTCCAAGGTTCGGGAAACTGGAAGGGAAATGTTTTGCATGGATGTCTTACCACGGAAATTGAAAGGGGAAAAGAGTGAGAGAAAATTCTATTGGATTCAGAGCTTTCCCGTTGTCAATTTTTTTTGTCCCTTCCCAATATTTATGGTTGCTAACATTGGTAACAGGCTTCTGCCATTTGCATTTGACTGAGCCAAGCAAAAAGCCACCTGAACTATCAATAGAAAATATCTACAGTAAATCTATACTTATTTGCTTTTGCATACACAGAGCAGAACAAAGGCCTAACGAGACGGCTATCAATTTATGTCAATGGAGCATGTATCAATGTATGCATTGAAATGTATCTTGTAATTTCTAAATGTCTAGCTAGCCTGCTGATTCAAACCCTGAAATTGATAGATATTATACCAAGTTTCATTACTCAGATGAATATGGCTGATCTTGAATAATCTAAAAAGGGTGGTTAGTATTTAGATTGAGCATCAAATAATCTCAGTTCCATACAAAAGAATTTTTGAGGAAGGCAGTGGCATCAGGAGTTCATCTTGAAACAAATTTTATCTTTATCTTTAGATAAAGACATGAATATAAATGCTATAAATTTATGCATATAGGTATAGTGACATACACAGATAGATAGAGAGCATAATGCAATTCAGATATATGGATGGTGCAGTTTAATAGGTATGAATACAGATACTGAAATTTATGTTGATAGTTGAATATTAAAGAATTGGAGGATATTGACACCAAAATAAAAATATCAGCACAAATTTTGGACTGCAGTAATATTATCTGGTTTTAGCCTATGAAAGATTATATACATTTTTTTTTGCCTGAAAAAAGAAAAAAAATTAGAAAGAATGCCAGTCATAAATATGTGGCTGACAACACTGTATTTGCCTTTAGTTTAATCACAAATTATGTCAAACTGTGAAAATTAAGGGACTCTGAATGTGTCCTAAGCAGCGGTGGGATTCACTTACCTTCCCTACCCATCTGCAAATGTGAGCATGCTCCCTTCGCACATATGCACATACCACATCTGTGTATGCTCACCCCCTTCTGCACATGCACAGTGCTCATGCATTAAGTCAAGGCAGGTGGACGGACTCGCCCAAACTGCAGAGAACTGGCTGAATATCACTTCTGGTGTAAGTGTCTGTCCATTTTCTCATAGTTATTAGCAGTATGAGTTCCAAATTGGTGAAGTGGTTAAAGCATCAGGTAATAACCAGGAGGTCATGAAGTTTAGCCCCACCTTAGGCACAAAGCCAGTTGGGTGACCTTAGGTCAGTCACTCTCAGCCCTAGGAAACAGAAAATGCAAATCACTTCTGAAAAACCTTGCCAAGGAAACTTCAGAGACTAGTCCAGGAAGTCACCAGACATCAAGACTGAAATCAAGGCATCAAAATAAGGGTAATAATAATAATTAATAAAAAGTTAACATCATAAGTGATCCATACACTGGGCCATTTTAATGAGGTATTTATTTCACATATCTCAAGACAAAGTCACTAAATCTAATAAGTTTAGTGCTGCTATGCAATTTGTTAAAAACATACTTAAATAATTGAATTCAAATTTGTAATTAAGTTTGCAAAGTTAAGTCAATTCAAAGATGTGATAGAAATGCCTGCAAAGCAAATTACCAAATATAATATTTTCAATTTATTATTGGGAGGAAAGAATAAAAGAAGATGCTCAAAATCATCTTCTTTCTTAAACTCCTTTAAATAAATCTTAGCATCAAATTATTGTGTCTGGATAAATGGTCTCTGCTGAAAGCCTCCATATACTAAACAAAAGGAAATCTTTCTCCTACAAGATGTGCATCTTATTTAACCAAAGCAGTATAGTGGTCTGGATTATCTGAGTTGATTCCAAGTGATCTCCTCCCACTTCCTTCTGCTGTTTGCTTTATCGGGACATTTAAAAGAATAAACATTTCCATAAAATATGTGAAGGATCATTAAGCATTGTGGAGTGTACACAATTGCTGTGCTAATAATTAAGAAAAATTCTTAAATGTTTCTTGCCATTAGAGATGGGTATAATTGCATTGGTTTCACAGTAAGCCATTGATGAAAAACAATCATGTATTTGATGGCACATTGAACAACTCAGTTATATTTGAAGATTATAAATCCCATGTTTATTAGAAGAGGGAGAGCATTTTATTTTTATATCACTTTTCTTCCTTCCGTCACTTTTCTTTTCTTATCATTCAATCCATTGCTACAAGAGAAATAGATTTCCCTTCCTAGTAGAGCAGTCTGTAATAGTTCAATAATAACATCTCCAACTTTTCTAAAACCAGATTAAAGTTCTGCTTCAAAGTGAAGCTGGGGCAACATTTATCATTTGGAGACATTTCAGCTTCAATTGTTGGAGAAAGAAAAGACAGTTAGGGGCAGATATGATAAGTTTGAGATGGTGCTCCTGAAATTGTCATTATGTAATAAATTGTTTGTTTCATGTTTTGCCTGTTTTCAATTGCTTCATATTATCACAATCAACCCTTGCTTCCAAGGACTTAAATTAAAATCACTGGGCACCACCAAGAATGATAATTTGGGTATGTGGGCATGGTGCATGTGTTCATGTGGTGGAGGATGAAAGCAACTTCAGAGAACTTACCAGTAAGAAGAACTACCTTGTTCTCTCACAAAGGCAGTAACCATCATCTTTTTAACAGGGGAGGAGATAGTGAATAATTGGATCCAAATTTTCATTTCAACTTACTAAATTTGGATTAAATATATCTGTCAATTTTGGTAGAAAACCAGATTTTAAAGCACACTGCAGGACAATGAGCACAGAGTATCCACTAAAATGCACACATACTATAGAAATAATCTGAAAAAAGATTTGTGATAGAAAAGTATCCCAAATTCAGAAAACTAGAAAGAGGGGAGGAGGAGCTGACGTCATGATGATACGACATGTGATCTTGGTGCTCCAAGATCACTGTCGATACTTTTGCTGCTGGACGGTCCCTTCAGAACTAAACCATTCCACAGAGATGGTGACAGGTAAGAATATGTCTTGCTGATCTCAGGGACTCCACAAAGTCCCTGAGTGATCCAAGAGAAGTTCTTCTAGCCGGCGACAAAAGCACAGCCAAAAGCTGATGAAGTTAAGACAGCTCCAGAATGGAAGGAAACAGAAGGAGAAAGTGTGTCCATCTGGTGAGGTAATTTTATTGTTACAAAAGAGACTGCCCCCCCCCATTTAAAGCCAAATTAAATTCTAAAACAGAAGAAAATAAGCAGAAAAATTAAAGTACATTGGATTACATTGGACAGAGTGTTATCTTTCTTTTTAATTCTATTTTATGGATGAAATTTTGTGCATTTGGTTTTATTTTTAAGTGAATTGATTAGTTTTTCTTCTTCTATTTCTTCTTTTATTTTTTAACCTATGGATTAAAACCCTTATCTTTATTTCTATATGGGTTTTTTCTCTATTTGGTTCCATTTAAGAATTTTGCTTCTCTTAAATATGAAGGTCTATAATATCAGAGGGAAAGGAAGTAACACTGGCACTTGGAGGCTGGAGGTTTGAGTCTTGGAAACATTGTACTTTCCCTTTTCATTTTGATCACATTGACTTTGCATTTCAAGGTTTTGCAACTTGTTTACAGAGAGTCATAAGAGAGAAGAGCATGGGTTGTTTATGCAGGTGCTCTTTGGAAGCCCAATTGGCAGTTGGAGAGAAGTGAAAACAAAGCCTTGTTTTGGAAGATCATAAATGAATTTGTGTCTAATCTAATAAAAAGCTTTGAAAGCTAGAGTGACAGTGTTTACTAGTTGGAAGAATAGCACAACATCAAAGAGAAACTTTAACATTGCAAAAGATTATCATTGAAATTCAAATTTTACTAGAAATAACAGAGAAAATTGAGAAGTAACTGGAAAACATAGAGTGTATAACAGCACAATATGATGGAAAATGTGTAGATGTTTATCAAATGGAAAAAAGTGGAGGTTAGCGTCCTAAAAATTGAAGGGAAAAATGAATATAAATACAAGATAATCGATGATATTAACAGTGAACCGAGCGTGGTTGAAAGTGGAAAGAGTGGAATATGGAAAGGAGAACTAGATGGACAGGAACTCTACCCCAGGTTTCAAGGTACAGAAGAAGAAAAAAGAGAAGAATTGATGGTCCTAAGGAGAGAAATCCTGTCAGAAGCACTATTAATAACCAAAGATAGGCTGATTAAAGAAGCAGATGGAGAGTATCGAGATTATATAAGAGATACAACAATCAATAAGCTATGAAGAGAAGTCCACACAAATTTTATCAAGGAAATAAACAGATTAATTCCACAAATGGCAAAAGAAATAAGATCACATTACTGGAAAGATACAGGTTGATATATGAAAGCTAATAATAAAAAAATAGTTAAATGTAGTTAAAATTAGAGTATTATGTAAAAATGAAGTGATAAATGGATATAGTTAAATAAATAATTGATAATGATAACAATGTATATAAATGTATTGGTTTGATAAGAGGAAATTTGATATAAAAATTAAGTCAAAATTTAGTTAAACTTTGAGTAGGTCTAGAAACTTTGCTATTAAATATAATCAATTTTTATCTAGAACCTGTCATAAAAATGTTATGTTATTGTATGATATTAATGAAATATCATTATGTGGTTGTGCTTTAAATTTTGGAATATTTTATGCAAAAGGACATAAAAACAATTATAGTCAAAGGAAAATTGGGGTATGATGATAGCAAGATATATAAATATATTTGATTTAAAATATATAATTTGATATGAATTGTAGGTGATGACTGTGGAAGAGATGCACAAAAGCTTTTTGTAATCAATTGACACACTTTTTACAATATGTAATGGAAGAGGATTTTGTGGTGGGTTTTTTGTGTTGTGTTTGTCTGTTTATTCAAAAATTAAAAAAAATATTAAAAAAAATAAAGCTAGAAAGAGATTGAAATCCACTTTCTTTGTGGGACATAGGATTGTTTGTTTCTTTGTTTATTAATTTATTAGTTTTATTCATTTCAAGATGATGACAGTACCTAATGCTACAGTCTCCTATTTTCTCACAAAGACTGTGAGGTGGATTGAGCTGAAAGAGAATCACTGGTGCAAAGTTTCCTAGCTGACTTCTGTGCCTAAAGGAAAACTAGACTCCATAGTCTCCAGGCTTCTAGAAAGAAAGGGTAGACTCCATAGTCTCTAGGCTTCTAGTCCAGCATTTTGACAACTACACCAACTTCATTGCCTATGGTTTTAGCTGTTACAGGGTGGCAGTGGGGAATAATGGAAGGATGGGGTTTCTTTTATACTCTGCTGAGTTGAATAAATTATGGGAAACTACAACTACAATGTACAAATAATATTAAACAAATAAATGAAACTCTTATGAAAAGAGCCAATGTTTAGAGGAACAGCAGCCTTGAAAAAGTTTTTATGGGGGCTGCGATCACCTAGAAATACTGTGAGAAAATAAAACAGGTCGGGTATTTTTGCCTTGCAAAAATCAATACCTGTGATTCCTTTTGCTGAATTCCCTGCTTGTAATTGGCAGCCGGTGGGCCTCTTTCAAAGGCCAACACAACTACCAAAAACTGTGTCAAAGACAGTCACTTCTTTCTGATCTATTTCTCCCCCTTCCTACACACACTTCAGGCAGTAGGCCCCAGGTTTTAGGAAATTTGAAATAGATATCACTGTGAAAGTGATTCCCTTAGCAGCAGGCAAGCAATCTGCAAAGAACTTTTGAGCAGAGAAGCCATCAATTCACACTCGAGGAGGACTGATGGAGAAGAGTATTATGTGTTGATCAATAGTAGATTCACCATAGATACACTGGTTTTGTATCCTCACGCTGAAACAGATTTTTCATTAAGGTTCTTCAAGAACAGAATAGAACAGAATAGAAACTTTACTGACACTTTAAATGTACACTACTCAGCATACATTAAAATGAAATTTTGTTACACTCAGCTCTCAAAGGATAACCATTATGCGTGTGCACTTGCGTACACACACAGTACACACACACACGATACAGAAAAACATCAGTCTATTTCAAATATATACATTTGAATGCATAGTGGAGCGGGGTAAGAATCCTGTGAGTTTACAAGACAAATGGCATCAGGAATATAGCTGTTACAGAATCTAGTACTCCTGCTATAGATACTTCAATACCTTCTCCCAGAGGGGAACAACAGAAACAGACCGTAGAGTGGGTGTTGGGTTTCTAATAATGCTTCGAGCTCTAGCACACAGTGCTTATAAGCAGTATCCTGAATAACAGCAAACAAGCTTCCTATAATCTTTTCAACTGTCCTTACCACTCTCTGTAAGGACCTTCTATCTGAGGCACTGTTACCACCAAACGAAACAGTGACACAGTTTGTTAAAATGCTCTCATTCATGCCTCTGTAAAAAGTGGCCAGGATGGGAGGAGAAAGATATGGTCTTGTCATCTGATTCAGGAAATGCAAATGCTGGTTTGTACACTAATAGATTCTTAGCAAATATCATTGTATACAGAGGTTTGTGGATCATTGAAAGGGCACTTATTCTTAAATTATTAAATAAAGTAGCATTTTCAATAAATGTTTAAGGGGAGATTAATAGTGTTATTAATAGACAACTATATTTCCTGTAAGAAAACTGATTATGAATAAGAAGCTTATGATAAGTGATTGACCTTTAAATAGTGTATGATGGGTTGTCATTTTATGAATGGTTATTATATTATCCTTTGCGTTCTGCTCTTCCTACAGTGTGTGCAGCCTCCCGTTCTCTTAAAATATCCTTGTAGACAGTTCATTATACAGTACAGACACATAGCAAATCCAACCCAACACTACAATCCACTAGACATTAATGACCCTTTGGGAAATTCTGCAACTGAGTTTGCAAAACATGATAAACTCCTCGCCCTACCCCAAACCTGGTAACTTTAAGATGTATGGTCAGCTCCCAGAATTCTGCTGGCTGGGAAATTTGTGGTATTAAGGCACAGATCTTAAAATTGCCAACATTGAAAAATTATGTTAAGCCTAAACCTGAGCTATTTTTCTATAATTATTGTGTTCCAAGAACATGTTATACCTAAACAAATAACTGTATATTATGATTTTGCTCATAGAATGTTGTAAGACAATGGTTAGATTTAACCAACAAACTGATCCAATGGACATCCAATTCTGTATTAGCCAAGTACAGTAGTACAGATCCAGTCTACTTATTCCTTCTAGAGAATTAACAGTTCCCTAGCCTATTCATTAATCTTCAACTCTTATCCTTCCCAACCAGCATAGACAATGACTGAGTTGTCCATGTTTTCAAGGTTTTTTTTTTTTTTAAAAACTAGAACATTCATCAACAAAAATGATGTCTCTGCATTCATGACCTTGGTGTCTTACTTGATTACCATTCCTTTCTACTTTCTATTCTACTTGGATGTTTACAACAACCTTATTTTTGCCTTGCAACTTAAAAAGAAACTGTTTAAGGTTGTTTCTAATTTTCTGCTTTGTTTTCATATAATGGATCAACACTCACTATAGCATTTTTCTTTTTCTACTTAGAGTGAATTGAACTGACCTCTTGAAATGAAGAAGTCAGTAAGAGCTTGACAAGATGTTAATATATTCCAGGTATGTCAATGCAGTCAGGAAGTCTGTAAATGTAGAATTCTACGCATCCTTTTTCATGTCTAGCAGAGAAAAGCAATTGTACTTGGAAAAGATACCAACAAATACCCCCCTCTCGGTGTCTCTCCCTCCCTCCCTCCTCCCTGTTGTGTATTTTAGTGTGAAGGGCAGGTTTTCATTTAGGGCATGAAAATAGCTAAACCTTCTCTAAGTTGGTTCACCTGTCCTTCTCGCTTATCTACTACAAAACTGAATTGGAATCTTCCTTGCTCTTCCAAGTGGGAATAAAAAGTGAGAGAAAGCATTACTGAAGTGCCAAAGAATCACATTTCTGATTAACGCCTACTAGCCTTGGAGATGTAAAGCCACATGTGATGTCAGAAACTTCCTAAACTAACATTCTAAGATAGGCCAGAGATACATAAAATGATTAGTGACTTTTAGCCATTATCAAATGTTTTAAATCTATCCACAGGAAATATTATTTGTAAGACTATAATATTTCTAAAATCTGATGCAAACTGGCCTAGTTTGAAATTTTTGAACTAAGATATAACTTTAAACCAAGTTATATGACAGCTTTCACACTTTCCTAATGTGTGGGACCTATTGAGAGGAGACAAGTTGGAGATTAAGTATTTAAATATATCTCTGACTAATGTGAGACTCAGAGGCTGGTTGATTGGTTATCTGCCTTAACTGATTAATAGTTAAAAATTAAATGCATTCACTGGAAGCAACTGCAATTATGCAATTATGCAATTATGTTCAGTGTGACTTATAGTTAAGGAATGAAACCTATAATTACTGAGCCATAAAATATATATATTTATATATCTTTTAAGCTGCAGCTCTGAATCATTTCTGAAGTGTTAATAGAAGTATAAGATAGCACAATAATTTAATAAATAAGATGTATTATCCACCAACAGAAGGAAAGAATACTGCTAATATTCCTCTTTTCATCCCCTTTTACAGTTGCCTACCATTACTAACAAAAGCAAAAGCAAATAGTTTCCTAGATGTTATTACCAATCGAATCTTCAAACTGGATAAAAGAGTTTGAATTTTGTTTCAGCATCTGTGGGTCCCATCCAGTTTGTTTTCTTCTCCTTAACCGCCTTGTATAAAATAATCTGAAGGAAAACTATGCTTTCATAACAATTCTTTTCACACCGTGAGAGAAAAGAGCCCCCAGCTGCAAAAAAGCTATTGTTAGCATGTGAGGATAGTCCCATTTAGGTCTCATCTAGACAGATAACTAAACTCCAGAGCACAAGCTGGCACAAATGTATGTTGCTTAATTTCTTCTTTTATGACAGCTGATTTTTATTCTGCTTCAATAGTAAACCAGATACTGGTGAGTACATAGCAGTATATGGTACTGATGAGTAGTTCTGTTTTAATGTAGAAAAGGTGTTTTGTTTTTTTTAAAGTTTAACTATTGGATTTCCTGCCTGGGAATGAGGGATTATACCCATTGTTCTTTCTGATTAGTTTAGATTGGCATGTTTAGCACTCTGTCAAAACCTGATTTGTAGAATGGGAAGACTCAATCCGTCTCTCTTGCTTTATTGAAAACCCTACTTATTAAGCACATCAGACACTGCAGCATCCTTACCACACAGTTGATACCCAGTTAAATTTTTCAGTTGCTGTCTCACTCTGTTTCACTCACTTTCCCACTTATTTATCTTTCAATCTTTCTGCTCACCCTTCTCTCATGTTCTCCCAAACTCTCCGTTTATTGCTTATTACATCATTCTAC
Organism: Tropidonophis doriae; assembly: GCA_026931265.2. NCBI lineage: Eukaryota > Metazoa > Chordata > Lepidosauria > Squamata > Natricidae > Tropidonophis > Tropidonophis doriae. The sequence continues at coordinate 11,841 of JAPKID020003481.1, forward strand.
TACCTGCTCCATCCTTCTTTTGCTTCATTATCTATTAGCTTGCCCATCATTGCGTTCATGCCACTGCTTCATTTATGTGCTTGCTCCCTTTCTGTTCCATCTCGTTCTCTGACTTTTACACATTCTTTTGGCCACTCTCTCATTTTTCTCCCATGTTTGTCCTTCTCTTAGTGATGTGGTAGCCTAGTGGTGAAGACACTCACCTTCTATCCAGAAGGTTGAAAGAATTCAATCGTAAGTAGAAGCAGATGTTTCTCTCCTAGGCTGCAAAGAAAAAATGTCTGCTGCGAATTCTGCATGGTGGCAGGAAGGGCATCTGGTCAGGAAACACTTAGTTCCATCCACTCACCCTGACTCATGGGTGGTTCCTGCCAGTTCTAACCTCTTCTATAGAAGAGATTCCACAAATCTACAGTGCTGTTTAGAACCGGTTCCAGCTCCCTCCCCCTGCCCATCTGCACATCATCAAGATGAAGAGTGAGAGGAGGAATTCTGG
>JAPKID020003482.1:0-12336 GCA_026931265.2 Tropidonophis doriae
TATCCTGGCCAAAGAAAAAAGGACTATCTTAACCAGAGGCTCCACTTCCAGCTGTTTCCAGCAATCGGTCCCTTGGGAGATTTGTTGGGATGTCAAGAGGCACCTCGCTCGTTTCTTAGAGAAGTTGTTTGTCTTAACTCTCCCTCTCCCACCCCACCCCGTTGCAGTGGGGAGGTTCGATCTCCGTGCGTGCCAGTGACTTGCAGCAAATGGAAAGCACATATAACCGCCCCATTGCCTTCAAACTACACTCACTGGCTGCAGTTGCACATAAGAATAATAACATGCCTAATGGCTTCGGTGGCCCCGGGCTAAAAAAAACCCAAAAGAAAACAAAACATCCCACTCAGTATGGCCAGAGCGACACAAGTGCTGGTCGGAATGTAGGCGCCCTCCCTCTCCAAAGGACTGGGCAAGAGGGCATGGACAGTACTGCCCCATGCCAAAAAAAGGCAGCATGCCACAACGGTGCTCCTAACGCTACCCCCAACACAAACCAACCATACCAATCCTGTATGGTTGGCTTTGCTGCCCAGCATGGCTGCTTCTGCTGCTCGTCCATGGTGCTGGGGACACGCTCCAGCTGCCCCAAGGTGAAAGAGGCAGTTGTAGCCTCCCTGCCAGCCACTCGTTTGCTTCCCATGGGCTGAAGGGGCTCCGCAGGGGAGGGAGGGAACTGGGGACTGTTAGTGAGCGAACAAGGCGGGTGGGCGGGCGCTGCAGCGGCGCCATGCAATATTCTCTGCCTGCCCGCCCTGGCCACGCGTCTGCTTGGGTGAGCCAGGGGGCAGGTGGGCAGGGAATGTTGCATGGCACCGCTGCAGCGCCCGCCCGCCTCGCTTGCTCACTAACAGCCGCCAATTCCCTCCCTCACACGTGGAGCCCCTTCAGCCCATGGGAAGCTGACAAGTGGCTAGCAGGGAGGCTACAACTGCCTCTTTTGCCTTGGGGCAGCCGGAGTGCGTCTCCGGAGCCCAAGGAGTCCCACGGTTTGCCCACCACTGAGCTAAGGGGAAGCTACCACGATGTCCCCACCCACCAACCATTTTTTTAAAAAAACCTTTTCACAAGCCAAGGTGGTCAGGGACAGGAGATTAAAGCAGCGTGTGCGTGCGTGCCTCTCCTGGGAGGAAGGCAGTGATTGGAGGGGAGGGTGGTGATGTTGCTTAAAGGGCAGCTATTTCGGCAGCTATTTCCAGGTTTCTTTGGTGATGTCCTTCTGGCCGTGCTGGTATCTTCTGCTTGGCAAGTTTCTTCCTTGCCCTCAGCACCCCCTGTTGCCTCCTAGCACCCCCCTGCAGCCGCTTAGCTTCCTAGCGCCCCCCTAAGGTGTGCCACCCCCCCTGGGGGGCGGTACCGCCCACTTTGGGAACCACTGCATTAGATGTTTGAATTAAAAATCTTCCTGTGGGTGTATGCTCTGAGTGTAGGTCTGATCTCCAAAGAAGGGAAAAGAAAGAAAAACAGCACCAGACCAGCATGACCTGAGTAAATGGCAAAGAGCAGTGGGACTGGTCTCCCCTGGCTCCCCCCATCTGTCATATCAGATCAGATTTAAGAGGTGACATTTTTGAATGGCAATGCATCCAAAGCTAGTGCTATCTGTCTCCCAAAGGTGTACTAATTGCCACTGTAACTGAGTCCATCCATCTGGTTAGAATGCAGTACTGCAGGAATAACTTACTGTTCACTCCAGGAGTTTGATTCTGAGTGGCTCAAGGTTGACTCAGCATTCCATCCTTACGAGGTTGGTAAAATGGGGACCCAGATTGTTGGGGGCAATATGCCAACTCTGTAAATCATTTAGAGAGGGCTGGAAAGCACTGTAAAGTGGTATATACGTGTAGTGCTATTGCTATCTCTCCCAGCATTAGAGCCTTTCCAGAGAGTTAAGTCTTTGCATAGTGTGTTCAAAGTAGGTTCATTTGAGATGGTCATTTGTGTCTTGAGTAAGAATTGATATCTTCAATAATCCATCATTTTGTTTCCCTGGCTGTTCATGGTACTCTCAGGCATCTTCTCCAACATCAGAGGTCAATAGTATCAATACTCTTCTTATCCTGCTTCTTTAGAATCCAAGTTTTATTTTCATAGTGTCACATTCATGGCATCTGAATACCTTTTCTAAGGCTTTCGTTGCTGTTATACTGTGTAATATTCCAGAGCATTTTTTTCAAATTGCTCATCTCATTACTGTTGATCCAGGATTGTAAGAAACATTAAATGAAAACCTATTGAGCACTATAAGGAAGGCTATTGCACAGCATCAGAAATCTGTGGACATAAGTGATGTGGATGGAGGATGATACTGTTGCATCCATATCCCCAATGCTTTAACCATTCAAGTTCCTATCATACTAAACACAGAGAAAGAATAAGGTTCTGCTGTAAATATATTAGCTATAACTCATGTGAAAGGATAGCCTGGATTACTCTCTGGGTTTTTCAGCTAACTAAAATGAAGAGATTGATGCATTAAATATTTTTCCCCACAGCAAGGAGGATGCAACCTGGCGAGAAAATTTAGCTCATAATATCAAGACATATGTCGATTGTTTCTTTTAAAGCAATCCTTGAAAGAAAATACTGTGATTGTTAATATTTTGTTAGAAGAGGTAGAGATGGACAAGCTGTAAGACTACTGATGGCTTCCTTAAAGATGGCAAAAGAATCTTTAAAGAACACAGGATGAAGAGCAAAATAAGAGAGGAAATGCTGATTGTGCTATGGAATCCTAGTCTGCAATATCATATATGGTCCAGCCTCTCCTTCACTCTTAGCAAGCTGCTTGAAAAATAGAAAGATTTATCTATGTTCTTTATTTAGTTGTAATTGTGTGATTCATTTCCTCCAGCAGCTCTGTGGCTCTCTGCCTTACATCAAAGGGAATGATGGAAATGTTTGCTTGTGGGAGAGAAAACCTACTGATAGTCAGATTTAAGCCTCCTCATTTCTCTGGTTAGGCTGAACAGTTGAACAGACAAAACATGTTAATTAATTAACAGATCAGAGCTACAAAAATTGGAAACAGACATGCAGAAAGCCTGAAAATATTTGCTACCATCTAATAATTATCTGAATGTTTGCAGTCTGAATATGGCAGCCCTAATTTAATAGTATAGCTGAATAATTAGAAGGAACTTACTTTTGATGAATCTGGATGATATGCTTTCCTTGGAATCACTTTCCTGTATACTGTTAACTAACACTGAAGGTGGGAATCCAAGATGATAAGAGAATGTGTTAGGGTGAGATTCAAACTACAAGTAAGCAGAGTTCTTGCACTCTTGCCACCAAACCAGCAGCTGGCGATGATGAGATGGTGTTACACATTTTCCAGCAGCTGCCAACTAATGTTTGATCAGGGATAAAATATGCCAAGGTGACAAGATCTTGCTGCCCTGCATTTCAGGGACCATCATTAAAAATGCAGCAAGCCTCATTCAAGCCCAGAAGGTCCCATGTTCTTTCAAGGTACAAGGGAGAAAAACAAGTTCACAAGATGTCAAAAACAATATCCATTTGTGTTTACTATGCAAGCCCACTGAGTAACCTTTTGATGTGTGTTTGTACTGGGGGACTATTGAGACTTTTTAAAGGCTATTTAGGATATGTATGTAAGGGCAAGGCTGAAAGATTGGAAATGAGACAGAACGGTCAGCCCTGAAAGTATAAAAGGAATCTAGAAATGTGTAAACTGGATGAAAGGTTCCACACTCTTTAGGAAATAATGCCCCCCCCCTCAAAAAGAAGCAAACTCTTTGAATGTGAATGCCAACTACACAGACTATGATAATGTTACAGGTCTGTGTCTGTTTCCCCCTCCCCCTTTAATAATATATTGATGTGAGCAGCTTGGGCATGCCAAGCAAATTCTCGGCATAAAAAGTCAACTGTCGGAATGAAGCTCATCACTCTGGCAAAGTGCATTCAGGTAGAAGCCCTCTGGGGGCACAATCCCTGGCAGCCATAATATAAGGGAAAGGGATTGCTCCTTCTAATGAGCTCATAAATGTTTATTAAGGGAGGTTTCTGCCAGGTTGGAAGAAAAAGCAGCTGGGTTGCTACTTGGTTGGTAATTGGCTTCAAAGTGATATTGTGATAAGGTTTCCATAGGGTAATTGAACTTATCCTTGCTACTAATCTAACTCAGAAACACTTGGCAAGGAAGATATCACTAAATTCAGAGTGACAATTTGCAAGAATATCAGATACTCTCAAGAGGGAGATTTTTGTCACTTACCTCTTCCTTGATTTGTATTTCTTCTTTCTTTTAGGTTATTTTATGGTTCATGGAATGTAGATTATGCAGAACCACTTGCTGTGTTACTGGTTCCTCCACTGAGGAACTCCACATTTTGATTGTCCAGAAATTTGATGGTAATTCTTGATTCATACTTAATTGCTATCTGGAAAAATAATTCCTTGACTATTGTATCTCCCACTTAAAGAGGTGGAAATATCAGAAACCTTGGATGCAAGTTGAATTCACAATCTGTGTGCCCTGAGGAGGACTGGGAATTTTGTCCTGATTTCTGTTTCTTCAATTTTTCCAAAGTTTTCTTCTTGTATGCAATAATTGCTTATTTTCTGCCTCATTCTCAGGTGTTTTAAATTCCTTTTGGAACTGTTTTCATGATATCTTAACAGAAAAGTGTAGCATGAAGTTGCCTTTTTCTTTTTCATGCTCATCTCTTTATTGCTCTGGAGAACATTCTTTGTGGTAATATGTCAAGATCTGACAAAAATGCATAGAAGGAGTTCCCCACACAATGTCTTCATCTGAGTGATTTGAACTACATGAATCCTGGAATGCTACACTCTTCACAGTAAAGGACAGAAAACTCATGATTATTTTATCCCGTATCCATTTGTAATTAAGTTTAGTGCAAGAATATTGAGCCCCACTTGTTTAAAATAAAATTCTTCTTTGAAAGAATATTTGAAAACTAATTTTCTTTTATCACTCTGAACAAGAATGATGAGGAATGTTCAAAATAATCTTTGAATCTTTGACACCCCTGGAAAAATAATCCTAATGTTAGCAATGATTTGCTTCATATTATTCAGAAGTTTCAAACAATTACAGCAATCTAAGTTTTCAGATGAAATAACTTTTTCTGAATGTTTACCGTTAGGTTGCTAGAAACATTAATCGAGACCCTTTTATAGTAGTAAGGGAGCTATATAGATTGTATATAGAAGAAAGATTCAGTTTAGAACTACTTTTATGCCTAAAATGAAGAAAAGCTGAATTCTGTACAAAATAGCTCCACTCAGAATGCTCCTTTTGAATGTTTCAAGTGGATAATACTTGGATGGAACAACATTTGAAATGTTTTGAATATTCTGCCATAGAAAACTTTTTAAAAAGAAAAATGATAGGGAAAAGGAAGCTTCTACATCCCTTGTTTTTCATTCAAGAGCCCACTAATTTAGGTGGGAAAATATTCCCTGTAGAGTTACCTTGCAATTAACCCTAAAAGGAAAATTTGTTCAAGGGAGTGATTTTTTAAAATGAAAAATCTCAGGGTAAACAATTGAGGAAATAATTAAGCACATTTTGCAGTCTTTGTCTATATAAATAGTTAGCCATGGAAGCGAGACCAGCAAAGAAGCGATTATAATGAATTCACTTCAACTCAGCCTGTTACTAACTTAGTACCAAAAACATGTTTCCCTGGTGTGAGGATTTTTTTTTTTAAATGTAAAAATTTGTGCAACATACTTTTTCATTTTGCAATCTTTCATAGTGCTTCAACAAATGATTTTAAGTTTGACAGGTTGGGAACTCAGCATCAAAGCAACCTTAAGTATACCATAATATAGTGGCAATCTTTGACTCACGACTACAGGTGAACCTCAAATTTTGGTCATAAGTCATTGCGGTTGTTAAACAAGGTGTCCACATGATCGCCTCAAACAATGACCATAATTTGAGCTTTCCCTGTTGGAGCCATTAAATGATTGCCTCGAACGGTGGAGGAAGCCCTAGAGAGTCTGGTGTACCTCAGCCTGCAGAAACCTGGTGTGGATCAGGAGCTGGCTGGACTCAAAGGGGGTGGAACCTCTTCCCCCTCCATCATGCCTGGGTCCACTTGCCTTTCCAACATGTTGCTCCATCTAATAGAAAACTGAAACTAACTCAGAAACTAATTAACTCCAGGCCCTGCTTGCTCACTTGGTATAATAAACCTGCCCAATCACTCCAACCATTTCCATGAAATGTTAATACTAAGAGAAGATTCTTTCTTCTTGCTTTGCAGCTTTTAAAGGTTGCCTCAGTATCCTTTCTCAAAAACACATGAAGAGATGCTTAAGTAAAGTGATCCCTTGGGCACAAAAATGCTTTTTCTCCCTAAATTTCTTGCTGTTGACATTTTCTTTTTTATGAGGAGCAACCTCAAATGTGTATCAGCTGAGGGAAAAAATGAAACTAAATTCTACCCACCAAGAATACCACAATTCAATCCTGAACTACAATTCTTCTCTTCTGATGATTTTGGGTAAGTTATCGTACATATTTTACCCACCTGTTCTGCCCCCACAGATGAACATATCCAAGCTTGGCTGCTTGCCACTATCTCCTTGGCTGCGAGCCCTAACTCACGTAACATAGAGAGTTGCAGACTCGAATGATCAGAATTTCCAATGAGGAGTTGTAACTGTTGTTTCCTGCAAATGACTCCATGAGTCCATCACCAGCTCATCCAGAGCCGGCTGGGCCAACAACACACACCCATACAAAGAATCAGTATGATGTAAAAGCTATTTTGCTATTTTGCAGACAGCACTGGGCAATTATGGGGAGAAGGCTACAATAAACATTTTCCAAATCAGAGGCCTTCAAGATATTTATAAGCAGAATTGCCATTATCTGTGACTAAAATCATGCAAGCTGCAGCTGATGGGAGTTGTGGTTCAAGGCACCAGATAGGAGAAGGCTAGACTTAAAAATATCTTATTGCACCATTATCTCTTCTGGTTTCTCCCTTATTCCAGTGCATGAGACTGTAGTAATATGAGCGGCATCTGAATGACATGCCACGATAACCTACTTCAGTGATACATGTTAATTTTACTTTGACCAGTTCCCTCTGGCACATCAATTCCCTCCATTAAATTTGAGAACAATATCCTTCCTTCAGCCTTAGTTTAATTAATAGGTTTCCCGGGAACTTGCCCTTTTTGCAATTGGCAGCTGATTTTTTAATTTCTAAGAACCTGAGGTGTGCAGCCACAACCCTGCATTCTAAATCCTCGTCCAGAGATGAACTGCCGTAATTATATGTTAAATATGCTTCAAATCTGTAGGGAGCAGTAACTCAATAAAACCATGAGCAAAATTTAATGGGAAGCTTAATTATAATAATAATATCATAAAATCCTAATGAGAAGAAAAATCAGCTTCATTTTAGTTTAGCTTGGCCACCTAATATAAAAAAAATATGGAAGGGGGTAATACAATAGTAATATTGTCTTGAAATTTGGGATAAATTAGTTTCCCCCCCTCTTGGTAATATCTCTGGATTTCAATTATTTCCTTATGAATCTAATAAAATATCTGGCAAACTTTTCAAGTGAATCTAGAGCCTTGCCACACTGACTCCAATTTCATATTAAAAGCCTCCCCAAGGCAACAAAAGTGTGCAAGCCACTTCCTCTCTGAGGTGACCTCACTGTTTCCAAATATGAGACACATTCCTGATTGAGTTGAGTTCACTTTGTGGCCCAGCCTTCCTTGCCTGAAGAGCACAGAAACCATCCTGCCCCTCAGCACTGTGAACCTCTGCATCTCTCTGTATCATTCTCTCTCTTCCTTCCCCTCAACCCTTGAATGGAAAAATGGTTTTTACCCTTTCTTGTACAATGACAATCTTATGAAATAGCCCAGGATATCCAGTAAGTAGACAACTTTGCTTTTGGCATTACAGTTTGAAGACATCTGAGTGCTGGAATAGAGGTTATGACAAGCATTGTAAGGTACATCTATAACATAAAGTGATTTTGCTTTGGTCTGGGAAGCAACAGGGAATTGAGAATACATGGTTTAGTATCCACCCACCCACCCACCATTTCTCTCTCTTATCTCTCATCACTCATTTATCACCTATAAATTTGATGTAGTGGAGGTGGCCTAGAAATATTCATCCATGTGAAATAGTTTGATTTGGAAATAATCACTTCCTTTATTAAATCCCCATTTGTGGTAGACAACAAACTCTCCCAAACATAGTAAAATTCTCAACTGCAAGTCTCTGCAAGCATTTCATTGTGATGACTGCCTTATTAAAGAACTTGAAGGTTCTAGGAAGGCAAAGGCATTCAAGTTTGCTTGGGACTTGGTAGGCCCATTTCAGAGGTGGGTTCCAGCAGGCACTACTGCTGGTTGGCTTCTGTGCGCATCATGCGTACATGCACAGAACCTAAAAACAAGATGGTGGCTCTATAGGCGCGGCCCAGAGAAGCAGTTCAGGGGCATGGCACTACTGGTTCCAGCAACCCAGGCCGCCAAACAACTAATGGTTTTGCCGAAGTAGTCTGAACTGGTAGGAACCCACCACTGCTCCATTTGCTTCAGGTTTGGTAGGTCCAGCTGAGATAGCTAAAATTCTATCCTGTGTTGTTATCTGGGATAATAAGTCTTTATTCAAGGGGACCATATTGTCACCTTCAGTGTTCATATAAGTGTGTCTTTTCAATCTCCCTCTCTTTCCTCTGGAAAAGTACTCATTCTGATATAGTAACCGTTGGACAGAAGGCAGATAAGTATTGTAAATAAACAACAAATACGGAGATTTTATTCAAATTGGAAATCTACAAGATCTTGCTTTTAATCTCACATTCCTGTCTCCTAACCCTTCAAATAATTTAAAATATCTATGCTACATCATAAAACAACTTTTTTAATTTATTGGTTTGTTTATAAGTTTCCAAAACTTTCTAATTTGTTTAATCATTACAGGGTGAAAAATTATATCAAACCATCCCATTTTGATGATTGGGTGATACAGTTTGAAGTGATCATCCTCTAATTCTATATTGTCATGTATATGAAGTATATGCATATACAGAGGCATATTGTACAAATAAGCAGTAATGCACAGAAGACTACTCACAAAAATGAGCAGGAACAAATGCTGGAAAAATGGCCAGCCCCAATTAACAATGACAATTATAGCAGATAAAATATTTTCTGAAGTCCATCTTTATTATGTGACCGCCAAAATGGAAGGATACCACTTTGTCTCACTTCTGACAGTATATGGTGGGAAGTGGAGATGTATTGCTTTCCTTTCATCTCTTAAAAGACAGTTTTAGGAAACTAAAGCAGGTTTGAGTATCCATAATTACCTCAATAGAATGACAAATGGCAAAAAAACCAAAAAAAACCCAACCATTCTTGTAATAAGCGATTACTTATTTATTATCAGTTTTACTTCTCTTCCCATTGAAGTCTTCAAGACCATTATAGCAATTATTTGTAAATAAGCATAAGAGTCCTTAGCATTCAATTCCACTGGTGGAAAAAAATATTGTTTAAGTGTGGAGTACATTAGCAAGGCATTTAGATTGTCAATAATGCATGCTCAACATAATTTAATTATTTGGAAAACATCTGTTGAAGAGAAATATGCTCCTGAGAGGAAAAATGAAGATAACTGCTTTAGTGCTAACCATCTCATACTTTGAAAAGACAGAAAGGAGGTGGAGAGAAACTCTTCAAGAAAACAATATAATCGAGAAAAACACAAATGTATTTTTTTTCTCTTGCATATCTGGACAAATAGAAATGACCTATTAATTAATATAGTTACAGTTGTTTCTCCTAGAAAGGCTAGAATATTTTACATGAAGATTTCAGGGAGTGAACCGCTCCAGATCTCTTTAGCTTCATGCATTCTAGGTCGACTTCCAACTATTTGGCTTCCAGATTTTTTGGGACTGTAATTCCTTTTATAGAAATGAAGATACCAAATTGAGAGACTATTATACAATATCTGTTGCTCCACTAATCTATCCATTCACTTATCAAATACAGGATGATCAGATGGATTACAAGCAGGGAAGTAGTTTTGCTACCATTTTGTAATTAAATTATTCCCAATTATTCACCAAAATTTGAGCCTAAAGATCTTGAGAAATAGTGTAAGATGGACTTTGGGTAGAATATTGTAATATTTGAGAGGATACATCTGAAACGTAGATCTAAAAGGTGCACCTAAAAACTAAGTAATAAAATATAGTGAAACTGATCTTTCCTTTGATTCTCTTGGGGTTGCAAGATTGTAATATATAAGAAAACACAGGTAGCAATTAGCCATATTGACAGACCTCTCTGTGTTGGAGTAAATCAGATTTTCATATACAGGTACTTAAACACCAATGACCTATGCAGCTAGAGTTCATTTTAATTATGAATTAAAATTTAACCAAAACTGTGAGGAATGCTGTAAATTGTAGTTTGCATCCAGTACAGATGCCTACATATTGAAATGTTGCCTCTACATGGCAATTATAAAGTAAACAATTTTTTTCTACCTTTGTTTTGTCCCCAAACCTGAAAGGACTGGTTTATATTCCCTAATGGTTAACTCCTTTTTAATGGTTGTTTGGGAAGTTCAATCAAACCAACTGCTAGAATAGGATTGGTGTGATTTTGTAAAACAGGCTAAACACACTCATCAGATTTTCAGATACCAGCTCATCATACCACTACCACGCAAAACCCCAAAGCAAAACAAAACAAAGTCCTACAGATCTGAACTATGCAATTGAATTAGTCATGTCTTGATTATATTTCAGAATGTATTTTGAAACCTGTTACTGAATATATCTATATTTTTAATCCTTCATGGAAAATTAGATGTCAGGGGAAAAAAAGATGAGGATGATTTCCTTTGATCCATTTACTCCATTTGGGTGGAGATTAGCTTTAGATGTATTTGTTTTATTGAAGAATATGCCAGCATATGAATTTATGCCTGCCATATAAAGTGGCATATCCCAGAGCTTGCTTTATTACTTTAGTTAACTTGTACTCTTGTTTACTTTCATCATGTAAGGAGCCTTTAGATACATTGTGGTTAATTTTCATCTATTTTATTTACTGTAGAAAAACCACAATAATTAAGGTTTCTATTTTATCCAAAGGTTCATCTAAGTCCTGGCCCAATTTCTGGGGAAAGTTGTTTTCAAGCCTTATAAGAGACCAATATGATGAGGGCCACCAGAACCTCAGGATTAAATTGTTCCAAAGGGCTAGGCACCACATCAAAGAAATCACCCTACCTGGGTCCTATGAAATGTCATTCTTTGATAGAAAGAACCACAAGCATGACAACTATGTCCAGGCTTTTGGGATGGGCAGAAATAATTGGAGAAAAGGAAGTTTTGCAAATAGCCCAATCTTATGACTGAATATGTTGTTCTGTGGTATATTTTTATCTAGTCATGCTGTGGCACGGCCCATATATAGTACACTATAGTACACATAAGGTTGACCCACTCAATTACTATTGAATCATGGATAAGGGTGTCCTTAGGTTGATCTGATATTTTGCAACAGAAGCCCAAAGCCAAGGACATGGAAAGTCTGAAGACCAGGAATTGGTGTTGAGAATAAAGAGCTGGAATGCAAAATTGGTCAATTGAGACTGACTTCCTTGTAAGGAGGCTGCCTTCTCTTCTTTCATGTGTATCGTTACCTTGTTATTATCTGAGCCCAACCCCCAACCCCCATGACCCTTGACCCTTGCATTTGAAAGAGCCCTGTCTCATCTCCCCAAAGCTACAATCATCCAGCTAGTGGCTAACCAGTTCTTCAGGATGCTTTTGCCCAGTTCCTGGCATCCCTAATTGTAGACTGTAACTGTACACCCCCTTAATACTCACAAGATCTTCTATGCTTATCTGACTCTCCTTGAGCTCTAAACACACCCATATTCCACATCCAGGAGATAACAGGCATCTACACCCAAGCCAGGAACAGGATCAACCCCTCAACAAATCAACTAAGGATCTCTTTTCTCAGGATTCACAAATCTTATTCCTTTCATCCACCAAATTTTCAGGAAAAAGACATGGTGAATCCTAAAGCAGCTGGTAAAGAAATAAGAGGCACACACTAGAATCCTTAGATGCCACCACACCATTAAAAAAAGGCTAATGGCCTTGTGACAGCCAGATAATGCAGTTTAGTTCAACAGTTGACCCATTCATCAACTGTTGCCTATATACTCATGCTTTCTGAAATGCAAGGGGTAGGAATTGCTGGTTCATTGCACAGCCAACATTTAGATGGAGAAGCTAGAAAAAATCAACAAGACACTATAT
>JAPKID020003483.1:0-12335 GCA_026931265.2 Tropidonophis doriae
AGGCTTCTTCCCCCAAATGTTTTTAAATATGAAACCAGGTAAAGAATAAGAAGGAGCCCTTTATGTCAATGCTACTACCATGAGTTCTTTGAGTGTGGCCTTAAACGATTTTCTTGAAAGTGGGAATAATCCTCAAATTTGAGAACTAAGAATATGTTTGTTTGTGTGTGGGTGCAAGTGTTTGTGTGTTTATATGTACACACACACACACAATCACACATCCCAAGCTTCTAGCAGTAAAATAATCCAAATCAAATCTCCTCCAATGAAGGGAAGTGCAGAGGGAGAACTGTTCCAGATTACTAAAGTCCACTTTATAGTTACTAGATTAAGTTATATTACACATTTTTCATACATTGTTTTCAGTGAAAGTATTAACACAGATGATACTTTTTCGTGGAAACACATATCTGTTTCACAAACGAAGGCAAATATATGTGCCCCAGAAGAAATTTCTGGTTTAGGTGACCGACCCAAGTTCGATCTCACATATCTATGATAATTAATAGAACCTATTTTTGTATAAACATATATATGAGTCACTCTTAATACATTAGGCTGATTTCATCTAGGCCGAAAGTTAAGCTTGACACACTCTCAATATATCTCTTAAATGTGGATTTTGTATATGGCATCAGCCAAGGCCTCAGGGCAGGAGGGGAAGGGCAGCAGTCATTTGGGAATCTCTGTTGATATTCAATAGTGCTGCTCCACAAATTGCTGGTGTGAAATCCTGTTTTTGAAGCCATGCTGCTGCTGGAGGATAGTTCAGGGTTGGTTGTGGAGTTCCCCGGGCTTGAAAACTTGGGGGACTTCAATTTACCATTTCTAGGGTGAATCTTGGAAATAGCATAGTTCATGACTACCATGATGGCCATGGCCTATTCCATATTATCCACCGTGTGTTCCCAGGCCAGTGCAACCACAGCATTACTCAGAACATGTACAACCTGGTATCCTTTGCCTTTTTTAAAACTTTGTGTGTGGGTCTGTGTGTGTCTCTGTGTGTAAAGTTTTTGCTCATTTGGTGTTTCTCCTTCTGGCATTTTTTGAAATGCTATAATGACTTTCTTCTTTTCTCTTTTAGCATTCTATAATTACGATGCCCGGGGTCCAGATGAGCTGTCACTACAAATAGGAGACACCATGCACATACTGGAAACACATGAAGGCAAGTGGAATAAATGTTTCTTTCCTAATCATTATTCTTGCAATCATTATTATTAGCATTTTGGCGTAGTGTGCCTTGCTTATTTTGGAAAACCAGTTCTATTTTGAGACCTAATGAAATATTGAAACATTTAAATGGGCACTAAAATTAACAGTCGCTACACATTAAACCGGCATGTTATAATTGATGAATAACCTTTGTAAGATGCAAATGCCTTTTTTTCTTTTTCTGAACACCCCCCCCCCCAAGATTAATGTTGGTGTACCTTAATTTATATGGATCTCTGGTGGTATCTATTAAGGAGTTAGAAAGGTGATAGATGTTCTTGGTACCCTTGCAGATAATAAATAAAATCCATCTTTTAAAAGAGGTTAATCTTAAATGCTGAAAATATAAAAGATACTTATCTTCTAAATTACTTATACTCCTTTGTAAAAAAAAAAAACACCCAGCAATGCTTTTACATGGTGATCAGCTATTTCAGAATTAACCTTTTATATGCATTTTCTTCATCATAAATTAAAGCAGCAGGAATGTTTACTATTGTGAAATGTTTAAGTAATGAAATGTATACAGCGGCCTCTCCATTTTGTTTTCTTAGCAGTTCAGTGAAATCAGTTAAGGTGAAAGTGATTTGCCAAGTTAAAATCTCGATTCTTGAATTGGGATTTGTACCCAGGAATTTTCACTACAGTAAGATAGGAGACAATCTCTTCATTCTTTCTCTTGCATCCACCTGTGCTTACCTACTTCTGAATGCATTATGTTTTCAGTCTCCTTGTATCTTCAAATACAATGCACTCTTTTAGCAATGTTATCAATTTTCCCCTACTACCTCTTCCCAGTAAGATCTTGCTAGAATTATTTTCTTTCTCATCAATACATACATTTGCTTGCTTTTCCTTTTCTCCTTTTTCTCTAACTTTTAGAGATAAGTGGAAGATGTTTCCACTGATACAGTATTGTATAAGCTAGCAAAGACTGCTTGCTTACAATACACTTAGTAATGTGTCTTTTGAGTGGCAAATGATAGGTATTCCTACTTTCATTTCCTATATCTTTTTTCCAAAAGTCAAGCTTCATTGTTTCATTGCTGGATAATGATGATAGTTGCATGAGTGTATATTTTACACTCATGGATTCTGTGCCATTCTAGAATGGTCTTATAGCTATAGCATTTAGACATATACCACTTCACAGTGCTTTGTAGCCCTCTCTAAGCAGTTTATCATGTCAGCATATTACCCCCAACAATCTGGGTCCTCATTTTACTGACCTCGGAAGGATGGAAAGCTGTGTCAACTTTATGTGCATAAGTGGACATATACAACTCTGTTTTAATTTAATTATTTCTTTATACTATTTCTAAAGTACAATAAGAGAATTATTTTGTGTTTTACCTCAACTCATGACTTTGAGTTGACTTTGACTTCATGACTTTTTTGGGGGGGAAATAGTGTGGTAGTGTTTTGCCATGGTCTTATATCTTTTTCAACTTGTCATTGTAGCTTATAGGCAGAGTATTTCTTGATGTATCATATTCAACTTGTATCCTGATTTAACCTGATCTGTTTAGCTTTTTGAAATTAGCCAGATAAACTTTGTGTGAATGAACTAGTTTGGTTTAGAGGTCATACTCAGAATTCCCTTCCTCTCTGTTAAGGAAGACAAGTAGATTGTTAATTAAATCTAAAAAAAGCTGAATGCAGAATTAAAGTCAAATCAGGCTTTTAAAGTAGAGAAAAGTTTTTAGTTTTACAGATTTTGTCAAATATCAACTGTTTTAAGATAGCATTGTGCAATGTCTGAACTTCTCTAAAGCAAAGGTTGTTCGCTATTATGAGCCGTGATGGGCAGTGGTTAGAATGCAGTATTGTAGGTTCACTCTGCCCCTAGCCAGGAGTTCCATTCTGACCAGCGCAAGGTTGACTCACCCTTCCATCCTTCTGAGATTGGTAAAATGAGAACCCAGATTGTAATATGCTGACTCTGCAAAACAGCTTAGAGTGGGTTGTAAAGCGCTACATACATCTATAAATTTATATATGTATTATATAAATCTAAGTGCTACTTCTATTCTTAAAATCTGCTTGAGTATAATTTTCTGAGTATTGCCTCTACAAAATTAAGTAGTATATTCTATTTTATGAAAAAGTATTACTCTTTTGGACTTTGACTTTGGGATGGCTATATGTATTTTGCATTGTTTGCAGAATTATTCACTTTCCAAGTTAGGTGAAGCTTTAAAGTTAAATTTGCCAATCTGATAAAAACTCTTCCAATTCATTTCTTTGTAATACATAATTGCCTACATGTTTTAGCATAAAAATATCAAAGTGTAAAACATCTCCACAAAATAAATGACAAATGCATTAGTCAAGAAGAAATGGCTGTTAAACTTTTACTATTCATTAAAAAAAAATTAAATGGGCATCCAACTAACACGGTTACTTTAGGTGGCATATATCAGTAAAAAAACCACAATTGAAAATGTACACATTTAAAATGTAATGATAGTTATTACTTGATGAGAATTTCGAATTCAAGTAATAAATGTTACTAAGCTTAAAAGTTAATTTAGGAAACAGCCACCATATATGCATCTTTTTTTTCAGATCAAGTGCTAGAAATCTTCATTTAACCTACAGAAACAATGCTTTTGTTGAAGCTGAACTGTATATTATCTGATCTAAGTGTCTAATGCTTGAATATTATTTCTCAGAGAAGTTAATAGTTTAATAAAATATGATTGAATAATTTGATAGGAATGGATCTACTGATTGATAATTTTTGGAGACTCAATCTTATTTAATAATTCTATCTAACAATGTTTTAATTATATTTTCTTTTTATTGATTAGTTAATAAAACATTTGTAAATCAACTTTACTATGTGATATTTAATCAAGTTGATAAATTTATTCACAATAATATTTTCCTATCTAGAAAGGACAATGCATACATACATGTTTTTAAAATGTCAGCTGTAGTATCAACTGATAATTAAGGAATGCCTTTTAAAATAATTTTGGTATGGTTTTGCTTCCTGCATAACTAAATACTAACTGATAGCTAAATATTTAGAAATATTTAAATATGCTTAAAGCAGGAAAATTACGACCATTAATTTTGGTTAGTTATGCTTTTGAAGATCTTGGCACTTGAGAAAATACTCATGCTAAAGGTTTATCACAGTTGAATATATTAAGAATTATTTAAAATGATATTTAGTGAAATTATGAATTACATGGTTCTGTGAAGCCTATACATATTTTAATGTTTAAGGGATGAATTATTTTAGTAATTTAGCTTGATGAGATTTAACTGGTTGTATGTCAGTCATTTATATATAGAATTAAATACTGGAAAAAATGGAATCATAATCCCAGTATGGAGGTTACATCAGAAGACTATGATTAAATTACGTCGTACTTCTTTAAAAAAAAATCATCTATATGCAAAATTGAAATTGATATTGGTTTGTAACATGTAGTAAAGTGGTTATTTGCCATAATAAATTATTTATCCTTTAATAAAGGTAAGTAATTTAGTTACTTGCATCAGTCGGTGGTTGAATATAGTTGATTCATATATATATAGTTCTCATTGTGCACATTTGAGTTTTGGGAACTGATTTATTTATATAGCTACATATAATAGAGATTATGGCTCAGTTTTTTGCGTGTGATACTGATATGAGCTTAATTCAATATTCAGCTCACTTCCCCCCACTCTCTCCGGTAGGTTGCAATGGTAAAATAAGAGGAACGCAGTCTAGGGCTGTAAGAAAATATATTCTTCCTCAGCTGTACTTCCAGTTAATTCTGATAACCATATTGTTAGCATTTAGTAAGATTGATAGCAGTAGGAGCTTTTCTGTGAGGAAAAGGAGATTGTTATAGAATTAAGATAATATTCAGACAATATCATAATGATTCCTTGATATATGCTGAGATGTATAACATTAAACCATTATTTATTTAAGTCCACATATAATTGTTCTATGTATCCAACCATAATGTCACCAATTACTGTAATTGTACTGAATATAATGCATTTTTATTAACAAATATAATATAAAGTGTATTATATGTGATTTATATTAGCAATGTTGACCCCATCCCTAAATATTTCAGCAAGTGGATATATTTTCAAGAGAAAGATAACTTGCTTATTCTATTTTAATAGCAACCCTCTTGCTAGAGTACTCCAAGATAAATCCGTTGTTGATATTTAAGATTACAGAAAAAAGTTCTCTCTTCTCTATTTGCCTTCCACCTGCAGTAGTACTGTAGCCAAACTTAGTGAGTGGCAATAAAAGAGAAGTGTCTTGCTTCTGTTCTCAATTGCCCACTCAAACACAATTGCTATGATGGTTCAGTTATCTTAAGATCATGTCAAGCACTACAGAAATCAGGAGATCCTGACAGTTCAAATGGGTATAAAGATTTATTGCAAGCTTAAGAACTCTGCAAGAATCTGAACGACTAACAGTTAAAGCAGTTTAGTTGTAAATAAAGAATTCAAGGTGAATTGGATTTAGCCCTCTTGTGGGCACAAAGGGATTGATGATGCATTGCACCCCTTCCTCAGGCTCAGCCTGGTCATCTCCTACAGGTCCATACATAGCAAAAGCATGCAAACCAGAATGGAATTTCTCACAGTAGCTTACTTTTAAAAAATGCTTTTAATGCGAATGTACAGGACAATAGTCCATATTAAGTCCAAGGTTCTGAGAGCTAAGTCATTGTTTGTCAGCCAATGTAAAGGTCAGAATTATATGAAGAGAATTCACAATGTCACACAAGAGCTAAAGATCAGATTATTTTCAGAAACGGAACATATGTCAGACATGCTTCTTAAAACAAGCTGAGCAAACTGTTTCAGAGATACTCCCATGCTTGACGAATAGCCTTATAGAAAGTCTTTCCTCTCCTCTCTACTTGCTTGCTGGGTGGTAGGCTAGAAGGCAGTACATTATCCTTACCTGATTGCTCAGGTTGTCCGGGTAGTACTTTTACTAAACAGCGTTGTATGATTATTGGCTTGATATCTCCTGAGACTGACATTCCACAGGTTTTGCTTGAGTAGCTTCTTCAGATTCAGAATCTGAGTCCTGAGACTGAGTCATGACAGAGAAAACTAAAGACAATATATTAAATGCGGAATTCCTTTCAAGAAGCAACCAATTAAAAAGAAATAAAGGAAAGATGAGAATGAAACGATAGAAATATTGGGAGGAAAAGGTTAAAAGGATAAAATCAGAGATAGAGGGAGAATACGGAAATGATTCAGCAAGCAAATTTCAAAAACTATAGCAATGATTACAGAATGGGCCCCATGTACAGTAAACCTTCATTTGTTTGAACTCCCTTAGTCTGGCATATATAACAGTTTGCAATGCAAAATTTCCTGCCAAATCTGTGCTGAATGGATATATTTTGTGTGAAAGATCTCCCAATTTGTTTGACATAGCACCATGATTCTGAATGTTTATTGTTTGTGAGATTTTATTTTAATTAAAAACTCATCCTAAACCAGAATGGGCTTGTTAGCAATAAAAACACATGATGCTGATCACTTGCAGATGTGTTGCAGATTGGGACATAGTAAATGAGACATTGCCACTTTATTCTAGAGTATGGCATGTTGTTTCCCCAAATGTGAAAAAAGTTTTAATACACTGTAATTATACTACAATATATAGTCAGTGAAGGCAATCTGAAAAATATCTGAGGTACCACTATAGAATTAAAATTGGGAGAAGAAAAGGCCTTATCCATGCAGAAAAATATGAGAAAAGTAGAATCTAGCTTGAGTAACACATTTTTTCTGAGCAAAATATTTCACTATACAACTTGTGTAGATTTTAAATAACTTGCTATAAACCAAGGGTCCACAGCCCCTGGTCCGTGGCCCAGTGCCAGCCCATGGCCTGTTGGGAACTGGGATGTGCAACTGACATGCAAGCGTGCAAAGCTGCATTTGCACAAGCAGCACACATTCAAAATCATCCCCCCCCAGCCACCGCCAATATGCAGAGCCAGAGGTTGGGAATCACTGCTATAAACAAATAGGAGAATGAAGTAGTCTCAATTATTTTATGCTTTATGGAAATGGAACTGTGTTCCTAATGAGAAATGAGTAGACCTTTTCTATAGATGTTGATTTTCAAGGTGTGGAAGTTTACTGAAGCAGTGTAAAAACAAACTATATAATATTCTGAATAGATACTGATCATAGTTATCTAGTTGTTTTTTCTAATTGAAAAAGATGTAGGACAATCATAATGTTAAAAGTTTATGGTCTTGTGAGGCTGATTAATAGCTGCCCAGGGCTTTATATAGCCCAAGGGGTATGGGTTGGGCTTCCTTGGCTTAATGTTTCTTACTTTAATTTATGAGGAACCTTGAAAGTATATGATGTTTTAAGTTTTAGTGATATGTCATATGATATATTAAGTTTTAGTGACATGTCACATGATATATTATTTAATTGTATCTACTGCCATCTTTAGTTTTCTATTAGGTTGTAGGCAAATACTGGACAATGGGGATTATTGTCCTTGTAGAGGTGAGGTTTAATCTTTCTATGATTATATTGAATAAAATTATGTTGAATAATTTAAATTATAATGAAGGAATTTTCTCAGATACTTGTCAATCTATAATTTTTGGTAAGGAACCAGAAACCAGGAAATTAACTATTAATCAAGTGCCCTTATATTAAAAAAGATACATCACAATATGAATGATAATATATATTGGCATTCTTATTTTCAAATTAATTATAAAACTTATTAAGACATTTTACTTTTTAGGTTGGTACAGAGGTTATACTTTGAGAAAAAAATCAAAAAAAGTAAGTATTTTTTTTCTGTATTAATGACATCACTTTTTTAAAAAAAGCATAGGTAGTTATAGTAACCTCCAAAGTGTTTTATTATAATCTGGAACATTTTAGATTAAAGCAGAAATGTTGATGAAATAAAACTTTTAATCAACTAATGCTATTTTAACATTACTTTTTTTCAAACAAATGAATGTGTTGTCTTTACGTCCTGAAAAGTAGTAGATAGATCCATTATATTTTACATCTTTCTTCAAAAACAAATAAGATTGATTACTAGCCTTTATTTGTACCTACGCTTTGCTTTAAAAATAATTTGAAGTTCTGGGTTTCAATGTAAAGGAACATGTTTAATTGAAATTGCTTACTTCTTAAATTAGATAATTATTAAAATATAACTTACAGTTTATAAGGGTAAGGAGGGAGAGTTTATGGAATGAAGGCTTGTCAATGTGATATAAGCTTTTATTCAGTGTTATAGTGCATCAGTTCAACAGTAGGTAGCCTAAAATGGAAATAAAAATTCCAAACTCTTTCCCTATATATATAGCAGAAGAAAAGTTGATGGAGTAGAATACAAGGTTTGTTTGGGCTCGCTGTTTAGGACTACTGTAATTTTTTTTGGAACTAAACTATTACTAGCTTCTGAAATTGGTTATTATCAATGAAACATTATTTACAATTATGATCAAAGGCTCACTAAGGTTGTTGGGGTTTTTTTTAATAGAGAAAATCTTATTGAACACATTTCATACATCATCCAAAAATAAAGGACAATAGTATAATTGATCAACATAGACCAATACTTAGAATGGAATGGTATCATTTGAGATTCTCCTAATATTTCAGATTATATTTATTATTTCGGCCAATTGTTCTGGTGATATTTATATTCTAAAATGGATCATTAGAAAAAAATTATAATTAAAAACTACTAGGCATATTGTAAGTATATGGTAATAAATTTATTTTTCTTATTTAAAAGGGCATCTTTCCTTCTTCATATATACAACTTAAAGAAGCAATAGTTGAAGGAAAAGGGTAAGTTTTGGGGACTTAAAAATAATGGATGAAAATATCAATTGTATGATTTTTAATACATTTTGAATGTAAATATGAATACAGAAAAAATGAAGTCTGAAATTTATTTTCTGCTTATGAATATTGTGTTAATCCAAATGACAAAAGGAATAATAAAAAACATCAAAAGCTTGATTTGCATTCCCCCCTATGTTTTGTTATAAAATATTAATATACTTTAGTTGAGTAAACCATCAGTGTGAACGTTTAATTTCTCTAGTTGATATTCTCTGAAAACCTATGTACAACACATGCCAATATTTATGAGATTGGTCTTTAGTTTATCTATTTACATGGGCAGTATTGGGATAGGCTTATTTGATAGTAATGGATTATTCTACCTATAAGCATGGAGTTTCCATAGTTTCAGGACATAACAGACCAAGGTTTAAATAAATAGAGCTGCTGTTCCCAGTAAAGGATCACTTGCTAGTGGTGACTGTAAAATTTAATCCCAGCCGTTGCAAATAGTCACCAGTGGGAACATCCTTGCCTTACAGAGCAGAGCTGTAGAATTGGGAGAAGGCCTTGGATGAAACTCTTCATCTTCTACTGGTTCCAGTTGCTCCACAGGCTCTGTGGCCAAATCAGCTCCAAGTGCTCTCTGAGGCAGGTTGCTGTTACACCATTTATACATGATACACCATTTCCGAGTCTGGTCATGTCAAAGCCGGACATTAAACATCTGCTCTCAAATAGCAATGATCACTTATAAATCCGTGTCTTTCCCACATGTTATTTTTCTGTATTGAAGCATTATTTTTCATATTCAGATGGCATTTTATATTTTTTTAAATAAATCGACAACAAAGTTCATTTATAGTTAAATGACATTTGATAAAGAACTATATTGGCCAGCTAACAATGCGTGTATATATTTAAAATGTTAGGAAGATGACTTGATAAAAGAGCTAGTCTGATTTATTTTTATAGTCTTTACATATCCAAATTATAAAAATGTGAATCATTTGATTACTGTTTGATAGTGCCTTTCCTGATTGATTGCAAAGCATATTCAATTAATGTTAGATTTCTCATGTATGTGTAATATAGTAATTATATACAGCTCTAGTGATGCATTATTTGAGTGAAAATTTGCAGAGGTAAAGTGATAGACTTGCAAAATAAGTTCCTTTATCTTTAAAACTACGAAGGGTTTTATTCAGCATTTGGGACTGAGCCAAGTCATTTACAACGCTGTTTGAAGGAATATGCAGAATGTTCTAAGCTGAAAACATTTCAAGATTGAAATGCCTGAAGTGGAGTTGGTATTCAAGAATAATTTTCTTCTTACCTTGAAATAAAACCCACTGCTTTGAGTTTGGGAGTAGACCATTTTAACTCAACTTTCACATTCTGTTTTGTTCTTTGTTTCTTACAGTAAATTGTGATTGATTTTGTTTTCCACCCCACCCCTTTGCTACAACAGAGATAGGAGATAGGTCCCTTCCTGCTACTGTTGGCTAAGACTAATTGAAAGCAGACGGGAATGACAGCAATAGCAGCAATTATTTCAGTATTTGCTCAGAAAGAGATATGTTGATTTTGGGTTCCATTTGTTGATATGTCTAGGCCAGTTAATCAGTGTCGTGCTTACAATTAGAGACAATACTGGACAAATGATCTTAAGTATGAAAACTGATACAAAGTGGACTCATTTGTCTGATTGTCTTGTAGTTTTGCAGATTGTAAGGTGTTACATATACAGAGTGTGTTACTTTAATTGGTTAAATGCTACCAAATTAAGAAGGGTACATTGTACTTATGCATTAGGAAAAGAATGTTTGTGTTGTTGTTTGTAGGCTATGAAAAAGTGAATCCACAAGATATTCTTTATTGGAATTCAGTGGTGGTTTGTATAAGAAGATAGAAAGAACACACTTGGAATTATATTTGCATTATTTTTGTTAGGATTTTTAAAAATTGTCTTTTGTTAAAAAACCCCACAATATAGGATAGCTTTTCTGTAGGTTAAGTCATACAGAATCCTCAGAGTAGAATACCACCAAACTAATTGAGTGGTTTTGGAGAAAAATGAGGGAGCAAAAGGTTTGCTTCAGTTCTCATTCTGTTCTCCCCATGGGACAACAATTTTGAGATTTTTATTCTTTATGGAATTTAAAAAAAACATAGAAAACTTTATTCTTTGGGAATTTAGTTTACTGGAATGCTAATGTTTTAAAATAAGCCCTATTCCATACAGTTTTAATATTTATATGATAATAAATAACACTAAATAATATATCTTACTTATTAGGATTTTAAACATTAGAAACATATGTTTGCAAGCCATGTTTAAGAATAAGTAAAAATAATATAGAATACTGTAAATGATAGTATGTTAAATACATTTATATTAATAATTAATACATTGTCTTATGATTTCTCCCCCCCCGCCCCGATATTCCCATGTTTCTAGACAACATGAAACTGTTATACCAAGTGAACTGCCACTTATTCAGGAGGTTACCACTACACTACGGGAATGGTCCACAATATGGCGACAGCTTTATATTGTAAGTATTGTAGGTTTATTTAGAATGCCTCTTTGTAGGATAACCAAGGAGCTTAATCTATAAACCAGCCAAGCTAAAGAAACCAATTAAGTGCATGCCAGTGATTTGAAATAATTGCTGAAGAAAAGGAATATGCTTTGCATATTAACTTCCCCAAGTAGAAACTCTTTTATTCCCTATTAAAAAGACAGTTGGTACTGCAGGCCTGTAAATCACAACTACTCAAAACTGACTACTGTCCTACAGTTGTACTAGGTAAAAAGATCTGTGGATTGTTTCTAGATAAGGAAGTTTAATTTGCTTGAAGAATGGAACTACTGGACAGAGTAGGAGAAGCCACCAACTTCTGGGTCATCCTGGTTCATTATTGAAATGCTCTTACCCTTAACAATTTTTTCTTGATGTCCAATTGAAATCTACTTATATGGTATTCTAAATCTTTGTTTCATCTTCTTGAACAACTCTGAACAATTTAGCCTTGCTTTTATGTGACAGATTTACAAATACTTGAATATAGCTATTATGAGTCCCCATAATTTCTTTTTCCATGCTAAGCATATTCAAAGCTTTTAGTCATTCCTCTTTTTTTCCCTGCCAGACTTTATATTTTGGTTGGTCTCTTCTGGACCTCCCCCCCCCCCGTCTGTTTGTCTGTCTGTCTGTCTGTCTGTCTGTCTGTCTGTCTGTCTGTCTGTCTGTCCGTCCCTCCCTATCTATCTA
>JAPKID020003484.1:0-12334 GCA_026931265.2 Tropidonophis doriae
TGGTGCCGATCGGTGCAGTACTTTCTGAGATTAGTGGCTTTGCACAAACTATTTTACATTTTTATTTATATAGATTAAATTTGTTTGCCACCCATCTTCCTGCAAGACAATTTGGTGGCTTAGAATATACCATATGTTATATAAATATATAATATATTAATATAAAATATATCTGCATTTTACATTTCACCTTCATCAAAAAGATCAATTTCTCGCCAACAGTTAGTGCATAAACATTTCATTGTAGGATAAATGAAAATCACTTAAGGAAGATTCTTTCAATGCAGAAAATTTTACCTCTGCCATAGTCCAATGATATGAAAATTGTTCCAAATCTGTTAAATAGAGTTGGACAGGAGAGAACAGTGTTTGGTTTATGTGTGGTTTTCCCCTAATGCTTTGAAGATTACTCAATTCTTCACTGGAAAAGCCTGAAAAGGATGATAAAGAATCCTACTAGGAGCACAATTCAAAGCGAACACTTATTTTCTATATAGTTCTTACAAAAAAAATAGAAACTCAACATTCCATGTTTCACTTCATTTAATAAGTAAACAAATACACTGGTATTTAAAGGTTTGTGAACTCTTCAATATTTCTCAATAAATATAGCCTAAAATATGATTTGTTTTCCACACACATCCTCAAATAAGAATCATAGGATGATAAGGTTGGAAGGGTCCTTTGGGATTTCATAGTCCAATCTCCAGCCTAAAGCAGGAGTCTTTATACTGTCCAAGTCAAATGATTGTCCAATATTTTCTTGAAAACTTCCAGTGATGGAGTACCCACAACTTCAAGAGGCAAGCTATTCAACCAATTAACTGTTCTCAGTATCAAGAAATTTGTTCTTAGTTCTTAGTTCTAGGTTGGATCTCCCTGATAATCTTCCATCCTGTACTTCTTGCCCATCAGGTGCTATGAAGAATAAATTCACCCATTCTTCATTGTGACAATCCTTCAAGTATTAGAAGATAGCTATCATGTCACTTCCTAGTACTTCTCTTCATTGGGCTAAATATACCTAGTTTCCTTCTTCATATGCTTTAGCCTCCAAACCCCTTACCTTCTTCTCTGCATGCTTTCTAAAATTCTCAGCCTTTTATCTATATCATGATAACCAGAACTGAAACTAGTATTCCACCAGAGCAGAATAAAGTGGTACTATCACATCTTGTAATATTGATGCTATCCCTGTGTGGATGCAGCATTAGTTCTTTTGGCAACTGCAACACATTGTTGATTCATACTTAGGCAGCCATCTACTAGGATAGCTACTAGATCCTTCTTATTACTGTTGAGCCATGTACTGCCCAGTATGTACCTGGCTCAACAGTATTTGGTTTATCCTGCATTTAAAAGGACATTACTTTTCTCACCACTGAATTGATCTTGTTGGATAGGGTATGATGCTCAGTGTGTCAAGATCCTTCTATATCTTGAGAGTTAGCGATTTGGCCCCAGCTTGCTATTATCTGCAAATTTGATGAGTGAAGTGACTCTTCAATTCTCCCATTTAGGTAATTTAGGAAGGTGCAGAAGCAGAATTTTAAGAGATTTTACCTCATGTTTCCCTCCATGCAGATTAGAAAATCCAATGAAACAAATTGAAAAAAAGGTTCATTTTTTAAATTGAGGAAATAATCAAAAGCTCTATATTGTCACGTGACAAAAGTATGCAAACGTTTAGAATTATCAGTTCATTTTAAAGAAAAAATAATGCCAGATGTTTCAACCATTGAAATAGGATTTGTGTGTGAGTCTGGGAGGCCATGCCTTATTTAAAGAACAGAATTTTGCTATCAAAATCTGATCTCATTGGCTGAAGTATAAAGGTTTCCAAAGTCTGGAAAACAGTTTGGAAGCATTTACAGAAGTATTTCCAGAAAGCTGTCCGTAAACTGAAGCTCAAAGGAAGTGGTTCATACAGCAAGACAATAACCCAAAACACACACTGTATAACCAAAGAATAATTAAAGCAGAAGAAAGTTAATGTTTTAGAATAGCAGCAGTTATTGCTGACCAAGGGGAACTCACTGGTTACTGAAAGCAAACATTGCATACTTTTGCCACATACAAATATGTAGATTTGAAAAAGCTTCTCAAAGAACATAATGAAGAAATTTGAAATGTAAATTTGTAGCTTTGGATCATTGTGCTCCATAAATAAATAAGTATGTTTGTTTAATTAACTGGATCCTTTTAATGTAGTTTTAGGACTAGATCACATGATCCTAGAGATACTACAAAGAGTCGAAGTATCATTTCTTCACTGCTATTTGCAAATTTGAACAAACACTGAGCAAGTGGTCATTAAGCAAAGGCCACCTGTATGGAAGGACCATTGTCTTACCTGAACAGTAGATCTCTGTGCACTGCAGGAGAATCCAAGCATGGGTTCAACTTTAGTTTGTCTGCCAGGTGACTGAGTTAATTTTAGAGTCTTTAGCCACACCTCCTGGCTTGATTTCCTCAGTTTTTCTCACCAAAGATATGGACCATAAGAAGACTGTAACAACCTGATGCATGCTTGATTTGTCATCTTCATGTAATCTACGTATGGACCCGGACCTTCGGGTGGGGTTGGATTCCCCCACAGCGCACAGAGAACTACCATTCAGGTAAGACAATGTTCCTTCTCCTGTGTGCTGTTTGGAGAATCCAAGCATGGGATATACCCAAGCTTAATGTCCTATGGATGGGATGATGAGTTGTCCAGGGCCCTGTCCCTTCATGGACCGCCTGTAGGACCCTATGGCCAAACAAAGCCTCAGCAGAGGCAAATGAGTCACGTTTATAATTTTTTGAAGAACGGTGATGCAGAGGCCCAAGTGGCTGCCCTGCAAATTTCCTCCACCGAAACTTGAGTAGCCCATGCTGCTGTGGTCGCTGCATTGTAGGTGGAGTGATCTGTGATACGACCTAGTGGTTGTTTGGATTGTTGTCATTAGGGCAACACAATACAGGTCCTCAACCATCTGCTGATGACAGTTGACGATACCTTCTTGCCCATGGACGTTCAGTTCAACAGAAGGAAGCCGTTCTTTTGATGTAACGCTGAATCCTGACGTCCAATTTATGCCACTGTTTTTCGGTGGGGTGAATGGCTTGAGAGCAAAAGTTAGGCAGTATTACTTCCTGAGACCTATGAAATTGAAAATTTATTTTTGGTAAGAGTGACAGATCCAGACAGAGAATGACCCTATCAGGTTGAATGATGCACAGCTTCTCTCAGACTGATAGAGCTGCCAGCCCTGAAATTCGCCTTGCAGATGTGACTACCACAAGGAAGGCAACTTTCAGTGTCAGATGGCGAAGGCTAGAAGTCTTCAATGGTTTGAAAGGTGGATTAATGAGAGTTTGCAAGACCATGGAGAAGTCCCAAGTGGGATAACAATGAATTGTGGGTGGTCGCAGATTTGCTGCACCCTGGAAGAAAGTGGACATCTGTGGACGATGTGGTTCCTTGAAGATGGTTGTCTGGAAAAGGTGTGATTGGAACCTGATCGTAAGATGGTTGATCAGGCAGCGACTTGCCTTCAAAGTGTGTTTGGGGCGAGTCCCTTGTCAAGTCCATGTTGGAGGAATTCAAGCACCTGGGCAATGGATGATGAAACGACTTCGATGGAATAGGCAGAGCACCATCTGCAGAAAGTGGTCCAGGTTGCGTCATAGATGCGGTTCGTAGAGTTACGTCTGGAAGCCTGTATGGTCTGAACGATCCGCCCCGAGAATTTCTGTTTTGTTAGGAGGTCCCTCTCAAGTGCCAGACAGTTAGCTGGAGCCACTGAAGATCTGGGTAGTCCAGCACGCACTGGCTGAGAGACCCTGTCCTGTGGTATCCTCCACGGACAGGAGACTGATAGGCTGACCAAGTCCATGAACCACGGACAGCGAGGCCAGCACTTCTGCCCCCTCATTGAGGATGTTCCTGATCACTCGTGGGATGAAAGTGAGCAGGGGAAAGGCATACATGAGGCCTGGTAGCCAAGGACCTGGCAGGGCGTCTGCTCCTTCTGCACCCCTCGTCAGAAATCTGGAGAAAAACCTCGGCAGGTGTGTATTTTCCAGTCAGGCGAATAGATCCACTCATGGATGACCGAATATGTCTGAGAATTATAGAAAGAGTTGAGGGTGAAGTCTTCACTCCATGTGATCGATGGTGGACCTGCTGAGCCAGTCTGCCTGAGTGCTGGATGCTCTCGAGATGTGCTCGGCTCTGACTGATAGCAAGTGGTCTCTGCCCTCAGACACAATTTTTTTGCCTCTTGCATCAGGGCCTTGGAATGAGTGCCCCCTGCTGACTGATGTGAGCCTTGGTGGCCACATTGTCCGTTAACAAGAGACTGTGTTGGTCTGCGACTCGATCCTCAAAGCGTCTCAAGGCTAGATGCATGGCCTTTGGCTCCAGCCAGTTGATGCTGTTCTCCAGCTCTTCCTCTGACCAGCACCCTTTGGAGAGTTGTGACTGAAGATGCACCCCCCAACCAAACAGGCTGGCATCTGACGTCACCGTCACTCGATGTGGTTCCTTGAAGAGGGATCCCTTCCTGATCTCTGGAGAAGTCCACCAATGAAGCAAACTGCGGATTCATGGAGGGATGCGCACCTTGATGTTGGAGTTCCTCCTTTTGGCTCACTGATGTGGAAGTAGAGCCACTGTCATGGTCGTATATGCAACCTTGCCCAGGGCACAACTGACAAGCACGAGATCACATTTTCTAGTAAGCAGGAAAGATGTATCAGTGGTATCTGCTGTTGTGCTTGAATGGACAAGACCATCTGACGTAGACTGGCTTGGTAGTCTGGAGACAGGAAGACCTTGTAGGTGGAGGTGTCAATCACAGCCCTTAGAGGCAATAGTCTGTTTCTGTAGGATGAGCATCGTGGTATGCAGATTCCGATGCGCCTGTCTGATGGATGATGACTGAATGAAGATGTCGTCCATGTAACACTGTATGCACATCAGTTGGGATCGGAGGTGTGCCACTATAGCTGCCAACAGTTTTGCGAAAGTTCTGACTTTCGCAAAACTGTTGGCAGCCAAATGGCATGACAGCCAAATGGCATGGTGCGATACTGGAAGTGGCGGCCCACAGTGGAACCGCAGGAACTTTCGATGTGATGGTCTGATGGGTACATACAGGTAAGCCTCCCTGAGATCTATGGACGGAAGTAGCTCCTCCTCCCGAATGCTGCCCAAGATGGAATTTAGGGACAGCCTTTTGAAGCATTCATATGCCACATGGGAGTTGAGTCTCGAGATCTAATCTGGCTCTGCACCCACCCTGAGCTCTTGGGCACAAGGAAGAGTATATAATAGAAGCCTAGACATTCCTGACCCGGTGGAATTGGTGGCCGCACTCTCTCTAGTAGCGGATTGTCTTCCCAGTGCCATCCGGAGCCCCTGCAGATGTCTCAGCCAAGTCTCACCCAGTCCGATTCGCTAACTGATCTGCGGTGCCATTGCGCTGCTCCAGAATGCTATTTGTCTTCAAATGGAGCTTTGAGAGCTCCATGCTCCCAACTCTGAGCCTTGTGCGAGGAGCCTCTGCTGCTGCCTGAGCCATAGGGTATTTAACAGCTATTAAATTGTTCAAAATGCACTTTCTTTATCTTCTGCTGCTATGAAGTAAATGAGGAAAATTCCAAGCTAATAACTTTAATTTCTCTGCTCATTGACTGAGGAAAATCTAAGTCACTGCTATGGGCTTGACTGAGTTGAGAAAAACTGAGGCAATAAAGCCAGGAGGCGTGGCTAAAGACTCTAAAATTAATTCAGCAACCCGATAGACAACCCGATAGAACCCCGGCTTGGATTCTCCTGCAGCGAAGAGAAAAATGTTGCCGTATAAAAAAGAGTCAAGACTGAATCAAATTCTGGTAAAATTCTGAGAACCATGATTAATGGAGTTCAGTTCTGCATAAATATTTTACTAATCGTTGAATTCATAAGTTGCTAAAAACACTTTAAATGTTTGGCTAGTCTTGTTTCTTATTTCTATTCCAGCAAGCCATGTTTATAGCAATTATTTGGGCAGTTTTAAACAACTAACATCTACTGCTTTTTATTCTAAACTGACTAGTACTTCAAAAAGTACTGGAATTTCATACAAGAAATAAAAAATACAGATGTAAATTTGGAACAACAAAGCATATAGTTATCATGTGAACTAATGCAAATAAAATGCAATAGAAACAGAATATATAACTAAATTCAAGTGAAGTCAACAAGCAAAAATACTACGCAAAATCTTTCTTCTAAACACTCCAGCAACATTAATTAAGAGTGAAGTAAATATGTACCAATTACCTGTAAGAGTTGAAAACAAAAAGCTGAAGTAACCCATGTCAGTCACTGAACTGCCCTGTGCTGGATATTTCAATGCTACAAAAGAGGATCTATTACGAAAAAGAAAAGAAAAGAGAGGGGGGGTTAAGAAAATTTCAAACAAATTTTCCATTTGTTATGATTGACAAAGTTTCCATTTGTCAATTATAAAAGATGCACAGACATATTGCATTGATGTGCCAACCAGAGATGAAGAACCGGTAGTTGTGATTTCACACTCATGTGTATACTAATAATAATAATACTGTATGGGATATTTTGCCTTATTAGGACCTACGTACAGTATATTTTAGCACTTTATATTTGCACTTATGAGACCCTGTTTAGTGGAGCTCGCTGCTGCTTGGATGAGGCTTTGCAGGGAATGAGTCAGGTGGTTCTAGCTGACTGGTTGAAGAGGAGGCAATCATTAGGTGGCTGCCACCAGCAGCAGCTTAATTGATCTTACAGATATGATGAAAGTGATTTCCTCTATTTTGGTGTACTGAATTGATGTGGATATACAGGAAAGTGAAGCCTTTATCATTAATGAATGGGCTATAAAACCTGTCTTTCTATCTACTGGTAGTTCTCATTCAACATTTATTCAATTAAATGTTATAGGCAATTCATTCAATTCAATTAATTTAATTTATTGCAATAGGTGTATACTACAGACCACCAAAGCAAGAAAAAGAAACAGATGAACATTTTCCTAAACAATTAATGAATATGTAGGAAACATACCACAGTAGTAATGAAAACCTTTAACTACCCTGATATCAACTGGAAGACAAACTCTGTTGCAAGTAGGAGATCAAATAGATTCCTAACTGCTTAGCTGACAACTTGTCATCCAAAAAGTAGAGGAGGTAACTAAAAGAAAATCTATACTGGATCTAATTCTTACCAAGTGATAGAGGGAGTTGAAAGAAATTGCAGGAACCTTGGGTGAGAGTAACCATGTCATATTGGAATTCAATATAATGCGAACACAAGCACTAGACTAGAATAAAATCCAACTAATATCTTAAACTTTAAAAGAGCTGATTTTAACAAACTCAGAAAGCGCTAAAGAAAAATTCCATGGATAAAAATCCTAAGGGAGAAACTGAAAAATATTATCATAAGACCACAATACCACTGAAAAAGAAAAGCAAGTAATCCAAGAAGTAACCAGCATGTTGCATAAAGATCTTTCTGATAAAAGACAAAAAGGACAAATACCAAAAATGAAGAGGGACACATAATGAAGGCAGAATATCGGCAGATAGGCCAAATCTGCAACAATGAAGTCAAGAAAGCAAAGGCTCAAAATGAAGAAAGATTTGAAACAACAAAAGTTAATAAAAATGTTTCTTTCAACATATACATTTTAAAAAGTCAAAGTAACAGTTGCACCACTAAAGAGAGAAGATGGCAAGGGACTAACAGGCAGTAGAGAAAAAGCAAAGCTGCTTAACTCATTCTTTACATCAGTCTTCACACAAAAAGAAATGCCCAAGCTATCAAAACCTAACTGTAAAAGACAAACTTTTACAGAAGAGACTTTTTAGGGGGTTTGTACTGGCTTTTTTAAATCAAATTTTAAGGGATGGGCGGGGGGAGTTGATTTGGATGGCTCAGACGGGTTTGGGGGAGGGAGTCTGTCAGGGCACAGACCAGAGCTAATTAATGGGCATGGGTTGGGAGTGCTGGGAAGGGCTGGGATTCCGAGGGAGACGTTAAGCCATTCCATTGGGGGGGGGGAGGTTACCATCTATACTGTTTATGGGAGAGGCAGATATGGCGGGGGACGAGGGCCAAATTATGTTCAGGGGATGCAGGTTCGCTGTTTAAGAGCGATTGCGCGTTCCGACCCTCATTGCCCTTCTTGCACCCCTGGGTGCTCGGGATTGCAGTGCCCTGGTCTCCAGCTGGTATTGCTTAACACCAGGTCCGTGGTACATAAGGCTCCCCTCATTTACAATCTTATACAAGAGGGGAAAGTGGACCTGGAGTGCATTACAGAGACCTGGTTGTGCCATGGGGGGGGGGGGGTTCCCTTAGTGAATTATGCCCACCAGGCTTCCGGGCGTTTCACCAGCCAAGAGCCCAGGGCAGGGAAGGGAGAAATGACAGTGGTTATTAGGGAAAGTCTCAGACCTCAGGAAGTTACTGTGCCTCAGATAAGCGGGCGTGAGTCCCTTTGTGTGAAGTGGGGTCTTGGAGTTCAGGTGGGCCTTTTTGTTACATACCTATCTCCCTGCTACATTTCATTGGACCTGCCAGAACTGCTGGATATGTTAGCCTGATTGGCGGTTGATTTCCCCAGGATTATGGTCCTGGGGGATTTCAACCTGCCTTCCATTGGTGAGATATCCGAATCAGCTCGGGAGTTCATGGCTTCCATGACGGCTATGGACGTGACTAAGTTAATTCAAGACCCCACTCATAATAGGGGACACATGCTCGACCTGATTTTTGTCTCTGGACAGTGGATGAATGATCTAGATTGAGGGGAGAGCCTTCTCTGTGGGAGCGCCTTCCCTCTGGAATGAGCTACTCCAGGACCTTCGCATAATTCCCGACCTCCCTTCCTTCTGCTGCGCCCTAGAAAGCTGGCTTTTCCAACAAGCCGGTCTGGCCTGAATAAAATAAACTATTAATTTTAATGGTTAATTTAATTTTAAATTTAATTGTAAATTGTCAGTTGGTTATTGGATTTACTATTTTATCTTTTTTAAAACTTATGTAATATATTTTTTTATGTTGTACGTCGCCCTGAGTCCTTTGGAAGAAGGGCGGCATATAAACCCAATAAATCCTAATCCTAATCCTAATCCAGGGCTCACGCAGGAAACCCTCGACCAGTGAGGGCAAAGCTTTTCAGCACCGAGTGCCAAAAAGGGAGCATGGGTACTCATCTGGGCCACAACCCGGAAGAGGAGCTGCCCGGGGTGCATGCGTGTGCTCGAAAATGAACTTCCTGGTGCGCACATGCACGCTGCCTAGTTAGCCTTCTGGGTCATCTGGGTCTCTGGCCATCAGGCATGGCGATCAGCTGGCCGGTGCGCATCTTCATGCTGGAAAACGGAAGAGCAGCTCTTCGTTTCCGGCACTGCTGTAAACACGAAGGCCAGCTAATCGTCACGTGCAAATGTGTGCCAGAAACCCAGAAGAGGAATGGGCAACGCCACATGTGCCAGGTGACATGGCTCTGTGTGCCACTTTGGACACGCGTGGCATAGGTTCACCATCACAGTCCTTTCCCATTTCAGAGCAATGAAGTCGTTCCACTCATTATTTGGTCTCAAGTCAGAAAATGTCTCCTTAATTTTAGGTTGCTTTTCTGCTTTATCGGTTTGCACCGCTTGCTGCTTCTCCTGCCCTCAGGGGCTTTGGGGACTCCCTCTTCCTCTCTGCGGGAGCCCCTCCAATACTGGAAGATGCTCTCCTGTCTCCCCTGGTCCTTCTCTTCCCTAGACCAGCCAGGCCCAGGTCCTGCAACCGTTCATCGGATGTCTTAGCCTCCATTTAGCCTGATCCTCTTGGCTGCTCTTCTCTGCCCTCTTTCCAGAGTCTCCACGTCTTTTTTACATCGTGGCGATTATGATGCAGAATTCCAAGCGTGGCCTTATAAAGGGGTATTAACACTTCACGCGATCTTGATTCCATCCCTCTCTGGTAATGCAAGCTAGGCTGGCATGGGCTTTTTTGGGCAGGTGCCACCCACGGCTGGCTCCTCTTTAAGGGATTGCCCACTGGGACTATGGAGCCAGGTACGCTGCAGGTGTGCAAGAGAAAGAAAGGGGATCTGAGGGGCTTCCCACAGCTCAAGGGCTGGGGGTTGGAGCAAAGCCAACGTGCCCCTGTGCTGAAAGAGGGGAAGAGAAAGTCCAGGGAAGGAACTGAAGTTCAATCAATCGGACACCGACCCTTGAGAAAATCCTGGAGCAGAAACTGGGAACCTCTGGAAAAGAATGAGGCCGTAAACTGAAGTCAACCTGGATTGTGGCAAGATGAGTCACTCTAACTCCAGGGGTTTCTTCATGAATTGATGGAAAGCCCTGGAAGGGACCTCTTTTCATTTCAGCCAAGCATTGGACTGGCGGCCTCAAGGCAGCCTAATTAGCAAGCCAGGTAAAGGTGGGCTGGATGGCCTTTAAGAGGGCTCACGGGTGGCTCCCCTCACCCGAAGGGAGATCTCCAGAGGATCACCACCAGATCCGCCCTAGGTCCTCTCCTCTCGATGTGACCGTGACTGGGAGGAAGAGATGGATTCAGTCACGGTCCCATCAGCAGACGAGAGAAATCAGGAGGAGGAACTCTGACCCTGCAGAAGACAAGGGCAGCTCAGAAGAGGAGGAGGAGAGAAGCAGCAAAGGAGATCTAACGGGAAAAGCCAAAGTGCTTCAATCTTAGCAATCAAAGGGCCAATGGGCAGAGGAGAGAGAACAGAGAATGTCTTGCAAAAGCTTGGAATGGATTATAAAACAGATATAGGTAGTCCTCACTTAGCGACTGTCACATATAGTAACTGTTTGCAATTAGAATGGTAATAAAAAATATATCTTTGCGACCAATCCTCACAGGGATGACTTTCTCAGGTCTGCAACGCAAAGAAAGAGCTGGAGGTGGGTCGTAAGCACAGGCCGGTTTCACTTAAAGCCCGCTCTGGGCTCTGTTATGGCTCTGTTCAAGGAGGGTGAGCTGTGTTAGTGCAGCCAACGATCAGCAAAGCAGCTCCCCCCTACTGGAAGGACTCTTGCTGGGGGCTCTGGAGGTTGTGCTGAGGCAGGAGGAGTGATGGGAGAAGACTCCCCCCTCCTTCCCTCCCCTCAGGGGGGGGTGTCCTAGCAGAAGGTGGGGAGTGAGGAGGGGACCCCAGGGAGGCTCAGTGGCAGGAGGAGGCCCTCCAAGGCGGAGCCCACAGGCAGCTCCTTCCTGCTCCTCTGCTTTCCTTCCCTGCCTCTCTCACCTCTTCCAAAACCCTCCCTTTTCTTCCGCCCCCCCCAATTTTGGTCTTTCATTGGGGGAGCTTTCAAGAAGAGGCTGGGCTGCCATCGGTCAGAAAAGGTGTGGGGTCTCCTGCTTGGGCTGGGGGGGGGAGCTGGACTGGACAGGATGACCTATGACAGGGGTCAGCAAACTGGGGCTCTGGAGCCGCATGTGGCTCTTTCATCTCTCTGCTGCGGCTCCGTCAACAATCGACGCCACAATTTTGAGAGAAGCTTCGGGGGGGGGGAGAGAATCACAATGCGCCAGGAGAAGACTCTGTGGCAAGGTTTTTTTCCCCAGTTTTCTCCACAATTGATAGGGATTTTGGTTACGACGGGTAGAGGACAAAGGACGCCGCACTAGGAGGAGACTCTGTGGTGGTGGGGAACTGAACTTCCGGTCAGCTCCAGAATTGAACAGGGGCCTTCTGGTTAGGACCTTTGTGGCTCCCGGTGTTCTCTTTTCTGTGGGAAACGGGTCCACGTGGCCCTTGGAGTGTTTAAGGTTGCCGACCCCTGACCTACAACGAGGCCCCTTCTGTTCATTTGTTAATCTGCTGCTCCCCACCTGAAGTTCCCAGCCGCTGAGTGCGGCCCTCCAACATCACTTCAGAAACACCCACCCACCCTACTTAGGCCTGCTGTGCAGCCCATGAGCAGTCACCCTGGAAAAGCCATGCCCAGAGGAGAGTGGCCCCCTCCCCTTATTCCACAGACAGGGGGGGGCTTTTCTCTTCAGCCTGCCGAGGAGCTTGGCCGTTCCTCCTCTTTCCCCCAAGATCGACCCCTCAGCCCCCAGGAAGCCCTTCCTTTCAAGGCCTGGGAGGGGATTTGAGGGAGCTCCTGGAGGGAAAGTGGTTAAGCTTCTCGATCATTCGCCTGCCCCCCCCCCCCAGCAGTAATTAAAAACCAGCCTCTTTGAAAGAGACCCTAATTGGCTTAGTGGATAAGCGACCTGCGGGAAAGAGACGCCTCCATCTCCCCCACCCCCCCCCGGGCTCCCGCCTTCCGGCCCCGAGGCCCG
>JAPKID020003485.1:0-12333 GCA_026931265.2 Tropidonophis doriae
TCTTTCAAGGCGGTAGGCAAGAACCCCTCCCTCAAAGAAGCGTTGACAATGCCCTGGAGCCAGCCTCGTGTCACCTCTCAGGATGCCAGTACAAGCCAGGAGGGACACGGGTCCATGTTATTATTTTGGGCCACCTCCAAGGGTTAGAGATTAAGGATACTGTTTTTATTGCTCCTTCCTGAATGGGCAGTTTTAATGGGCAATATTGCAGAATTAGGGGTTGACAGTTAAGTGTTAAGTTGTTCCAGGGCTTCTTTAATAGCTTACCTTAAGGTTTTGAGACAGGTCATCTGTCAGTTTGGAATGTGGTACTGATTATTTCTTTTTAAAAAAACCTTTTTGTGACTAAGGTCCTCTTTACCTCAGGGATTGTCTACTGCAAGTGGAATCTCCTGTCTGAGGTTTGGGATGTGGAAGTGGTTCCACTCCAGTCTGTGATTGAAGGGAGAAAAATCAAACCAATTCAATTTGGCTTTAGAACAATTAAGAACACTAATCAAGGAAAGAAGCAACCTAGAACTAAGAAGAAATTTCCTGACAGAACAATTAATCAGTGGAACAACTTGCCTCAGAAGTTGTAAATGCTCAAACGCTGGAAGTTTTTAAGAAGAGATTGGATAAGTATGTGTCTGAAATGGTCTGGGGGTTGGACTGGGAGAACTCCAAGGTCTCTTCCAACATTCCATTCCATTTCGGAAGTGATTGGTGAGATCATTTGTGAATTTAGGGAACTTTACCAGCATGTTAATGATATACAGCTTTACATCTCCATCATAGACGAAACTGGAAATGTAGAAATAAGTCTTGTTCCAGTTTCTGGAGCTGATGGGGAAAAACAGGCTGAAGTTGACTCTATTGAAATTGTTGCCATACGCAAATCAAGTGAAATAAATAAGAATAAAAATATTATCACCACATAGAGAGACTTACTTTCTATTTATATGGTTTCTCCAAATACGTGCAATACATGCAAAGTTAAAGTTGTGTGCTAACCCAATACCAAAAGGAATGTACAATTGCAATTTCTTTATACTCAAAATAAGGATACACAACTACTGGTCTATTATCTACAAATATTTATTTGTAACACTTGGATATAACTACAGGAAGCCCTTGGCACTGATATAAAATATTGATTCACGGTTAGGTTACAAAAAATTATACATAGCAAAATTGAATACTTTTTACATAAAAAAATTAGACTACTTAAACCAAACTTCAAAAAACTCCCAGTAATAGCTACAAAGTATTAGAAAAGAATTAGGCTTTAAGACATTGTCTGTTACCTTTATGCAAACACTGGACTAGAAAAACACCTGCATTGCTGTAGAAATTTGTTTCCTTCATGCAACAGGTAAAAACAAACACTAAGCTATTTCTTACTTGCTTTATATAGATTTTGCTTCTTTAAAAAAAAGTCAGCTTTAGACAAGTTAAATGCAAGGTAATACCTGATTTCATTTTCCATACCAATGTTTTTTGTTCAATCTTTTACTTTCAACACATTTCTTTATGTTCTAAAAGAGCATTCATATTCAGTACACATTCAAAACAGGGATGCATGACTTAATTGTTCACTGATTTGAAATTCACTGATGCATTTTTATTTTTCTTCAAACATTTGTTTTTTTTAAAAATAGCACACAAAAATCACTAGTAAGCTAGCACTGAAATTTCTGAAAATGCTAGAAGGCAGAGATTAAGGGAGACAGTTTGAAATCGCACCCTCTGTTTTTCGAACATCACAATTTTTCATAAGAGAAAACTATTGCAGTTTATTGGATTGAGCACCAAAATTGAGGTGAGCGTTGATCTGTAATCTGAGTGACTAAAGGTTTTTAAATTTTACAAAGTTTTCATCTGTTCAACCTGAAACAATTGAGTGACTGACCAGAGGGTAATATCTTCTGCTTTATTAAAATTGAGACAGGATAATCTCCAGCTGCTGTATGCTATACATGTTCAGAGACATTTATAGAAAATAAACATTAAGGCAAAGCTGACATTTATTTTCAGAGAAGGGAATCATTATTCTGATTATGGGGTCTGGGTCTATTTTATTAAACAATTAAACAGTTCCCACCTTACTCTGATAAGTGCAGCAGAACAAGAGAGGCTCATTGCAGCTTTGTTGAAAAGGGAGTGTCCAAAACAAAACAAAACCACTTTTGGCATTTCATGTGCAAGGTCCAGTTTTAATTTTGATAGGAACTGAATATTGACTTATAATGTTCTGAAACCGTATCAAATAAGCATAATTACAAGTATTCAGAATAAAGGAAATATCTAGTTAAATCCTAGAATCTGAGTTACTTACACCTGTGCAATTATATACAGCCTTTTCAAATGTAGACATTTCAGGGCTGGATAATACCAACTCTGGTACCCTGCTAAGGAACAACAACAATAATAATGTTATGATTGCCAAGAGAAATCCATGAAGGTGTTTTAGTTGGTAATTATTTTTTTTTACAGTGGACTGGAATGTAATGCCCTCCCTCCACCCCCAGTTCCAAATTCAGTGCTAAAAGGAATGAAGGTTATTTTCTGCAACTTTATCCTATGGATATGGCCCAGGAGCTCTTGGACAATATATTTGCTCGATGATTTGTCAGAGCTACAAAATTCTTCTGAAAAAAAGGCTCTGGCAAGCGTTTATGTGTAAGAATTGAGTTGCTCTTTGGACCGAGACTGGATATCCTGAAGCTCCTGCTCTTCTTTAGCTTTGATATCCTGGTAAGCCTGCATTTTGCTTGCATCCTTTAAGTAGGCCCAGTTAGAAGATAGTATCATGAGGAAGTGGATCTGGAAGAGAAGGGTGAGCATGATGGCTAGTGAGTATGTCAAGAGGCAAAAGCTGGCAGCTAGTAAGATTAATACCAAGTTATTCTAAAAATATATTAAAAATAGGCAAGAAAGTTTATTTCTAAAGGTATGTAGAATGCTGCATGCTGAACAAAGGAGCAGCTGGCAAAAAGTTAGGAAGGAAAAGGAAGAAAAACAATTAATGGGAAAGAACAGAAACAGAAAAGCTGTGAGAACATTGTCATGTTTACATGCTGAAGCCTCCCAAGCAACTCAAACTTGTGATGGTTCTTTCCATTCCCATCTCCTGCCACCTGAAGGAAAGGAAACTACTGTTGACCACTTGATTATATTCCATTGTATTTCTTGGAGTAAATAGAACTAGATATTGGGTAAAAGTGTGTATTTGCTGCTGCATAGTCAATAATTGCACTATGGAAATTATCAGGTAAGAGATGTGCCATCAAAAATGGAAGGTTTGCTTTTTCCATAGGTTAAAAACAATCCACAATAAGCAATGTAAATAAGACATTTTACAGATAAAGAACTGTGTAGACTTTTTGTCTGACTGGAAAATGAATGGATATGTTTGAATGAAATGCTAAACTAGTGAACAGGTATTCCGATGTTTAGTTGTGCCAAAGCAATTGAGCAATAAAATATTTGTTCGTGGGAGTTACAGCTTTGAAGCAGAGTCTAGTTTTCTTTTATATTGCTAAGAGATAGTTGAACTTAAGAATAGAACTTTGTCAACTATCTAGTACGTCTATGACATTGGGTGTTAACAAGAAGCAAGCTCATATATTGTGTGTTATCTACTATATAACACATTTTATTGTTTTTCATATTAGTGAACAGTAGTGATAGAATAACTTACTGCATTACAGAGCTTAATTGATGCAAACATTGTTTCACAAATAATGATTAGGAAAAAAATAGCCTGATATTAAATGAAAGCCCCTCTTCCTTTAAAAGGATGATTTACAACATCACTTTAAGATTGTGTTCTCTCATAGGATAGAAAATAGCCAAGCCTCACTCACACTGTTATTCATATACAAGAAATAATTTGTATTAATCTAAAATGCTTAAAGATGCTTACTGAAGCTATTTACAAATTACTGTAACAAACTTTAAAAATCTAGACTCTTAGTCTAGGGTGTCAGCGGCATTTAAAGCTACGTAATGCAGCTTATTCAATTTAGAATTTAGTGCAGCAATCTTCCCGACTCTTAAACTTCAAAACAGCAAAGTTATATGTAGTAGCCATCATGTAGATCAGCTGGTGGAAGAGAACAAAATACAGCAGATAAGAGACAATAATTTCTTCAGGCCTTTTTGGTAATTAGATTTGCGTTAGATCACAATGAAGACTGTCAGGCAAGGATTTCCATTTTAATCAAACGTAATGACAAAAATGTCTGGTAGGTTTCTCTGCCTTTCACCTTGGATATATGAAGGGCATTTTGCTGCCAAGGAATAATCATTGCATTTGACTAACAAATTAACAGCTAATCAATGCAAGAAGTCCTTAATGAATCTCATTGGTATTTCCCCTATATCTACTATGGATAGTTAAAATAAGCTAATGTGCTTTACTTCAGTAAAGTTTTTTAAATTTAAACAAATATAAACGCTTACAAGGAAAGGGAAGAAGATTATTAATTAAAATTAATTCCAAAGCTGGGGAACATTCTGAAGTATCCTAATATTTAATAGATTATTACCAGCATAC
Source organism: Tropidonophis doriae (assembly GCA_026931265.2). Taxonomy (NCBI): domain Eukaryota; kingdom Metazoa; phylum Chordata; class Lepidosauria; order Squamata; family Natricidae; genus Tropidonophis; species Tropidonophis doriae. The sequence goes on from JAPKID020003485.1 coordinate 4,541, forward strand.
TTCTATCAGGAAATGTCTTATTTTGACCATGCAAGGGAATGAAGTTAAATAACATAGCAAAAACCACTTCAGCAATAATTCTTACTGCTTATGCAAAGTTTTCTTGGTAACAATAAATCTTTCCCTGCTGTTTGGAGTATCCTAAAAAAAAACTATAGCCAGTGCCAACACAAAAACTTAGCTTCAGTTTAAATATTTGGTTTAATCTGACAAGGGATTTTAGTTACCGTATTTTTGGGAGTATAAGACGCATTTTCCCCCTAAAAGTGGGTGAAAATTGTGGTGTGTACACCAAATGTTGCCAAAGCCCCTCCCACCTGCCGCCCTACACCTTTCAGCCATTTTCGGCCTCTGAGCGTCACGTTTTCAGCCTCCACACACTCCATTTTAGACTAGTTCCAGGCTGTGGGGATCAGCACAGCACATCGCTGCCTCTGCACATCACATTTTTGGCCTCCACGCGTTGCGTTTTTGGCCTCTGGATGCCCTGTTTTTGTCCTACGTGTGTTGCATTTTTGGCTGGTTCTAGGTGGCAAGGAGTGGCAGCAGCAGCAGCAATCCCCACCGCCCAGAATGTGACATCCGGAGGCCAAAAATGCAATGCATAGAGGCTGAAAAAACAATGTGCGGAGGCGGCAATTGACGGTGATGTGCTGTGGCAACCCTTGTAATGGTCTAAAATGGAGCCTGCATAGGCCAAAAACATGTATGGAGGCCAAAAATGCAATGCGCAGAGGCCAAAAATGTTATCGCGGAGGCAGCGATGAGCTGTGGTGAGCCCCATAGCATGGAATAGCTGATCGGCGGTATTCCAGGAGGCTGACCCAACCGTCAATCAATTGCTCATGCTGAATCAGGCTGCGATAACGTGCTGAAGCTGACCAGACTGTTTGCTGTAAGGATGCTAGCCAGATGGATACCAATGGATGCTGGTAGGCAGAGGAAGATTTTTTTTTCTTGTTTTCCTCCCCTCAAAATAATGTTTGTCTTATATTCCAGAGCATTTTATACTCCAAAAAATATGTTATTTTAAAAATGAAAAAATATAATGATACTCACCAGGGCTATAACAGTAGCACCAGCTCCAGCACAGGCCACAATGAATAGGTGATACGACAAATAGAACTGCAAGGATAAAACAAATGATCATTTCAGATTAGCAGTGGCAAATTATCACCTCTTAACGCAGTTCTTGGATCCTAACAAGGAATCTCATTGTATGAGCTAGTGTTGAAAAAATAATATAATGAAAATATTGATGCTCCTCTTGTATGTGAATAATTGTACTAATTTTTCCTTAAGAATACATAATAGTACAATACTGTAAGCCCATGATGATGAACCTATGGCACGGGTGCCAGAGGTGGCAAGCAGGGCACTCTCTGTGGGCACGTGTGCTGTTGCCAGCTGCTCTTCATGAATGCCAGTCTTCATAGCCTGAAAACAGCCCCCAAAATGGCCATTTTCCAGGAGCCTATTTCAGGCCGTTTCCAGGCTGGTTTTTGGCCTCAAAAGTGCCTGAGAAACAGCCCAAAAATGGCCTGAAAAATGGCCTGAAAACACCCTGAAAATGGCCAAAAATCAAGCATGCACACACCAGCCAGTTGGTCTTTGGGTTTCCAGCACTCAGGTGCGGGTACGTGCATGCATGTTCCGGTTTAGGTACTCGGTGCCAAAAAGGTTCACCATCACTGCTGTAAGCCATTCCCAAGTTACTTCTGTTCCTTAGACTAGAGACGCTGCATAGGATCTCTGAAAGCATTTAAGCACCAGAAGACAATTTTCACTAAAGTAATATTTGTTACAATCTTTCTAGAATACATTCTATTATAATATTATTATAGCTACAGTAAATGAGGTTTCTAATAATATAGAAATTGCATCAATGATTTACCCTTCTGTCTCAGTCTTTGTATAATCAGTGCCTTGCTATTGTAAACAACTGATGAAAGATAATCAAATTGTTCTGGATAGGATTAGGTTTTTTTATATGTTTCTGACATTCTTGGCTGGCTGATATGGTCATATTTGATACTATTACAGGGATATTTATTTGTTTGTTTATATCCCACCTATATTATTTTTTACAACTAAAAGTGGTAAACATATCCAAACACTTTCCTCCTCCTGTTTTCCTGTTTCACACTATAATAAAGAAAACCTAGCTATTTTTTCTATAATATGCATGGGTTTGTTTTTAAACATACTAAAAGCTGCAGTTGCAGTAGGACTATCTCTGTATATAGACTCTATTCCTAATGCTCACAACACTGTGAGTCCTCATCTGACATAAAGAGAATACTTGTTCTCCATAGACTAATTTAGCCTAGCAATAGCATTATTAGCAGCTATCTCATGAGCTATCTTGTGTTGTTTCTTCTGGATTAATTAATTTTTAAGTAGCTGATTGCTCGGTAATTTTATTAAAATATGGAAGAGAATAATTAAGCATTTTTTCTCCTTTACCTCAGGCGTGCTGCACATATTAGCCAAGGTTGATCCACATGCCTTACCGGGGATAGCATTCCAAGGGATGATTCCTGAAGTTAAATACCAAAGAAAACATTTAAATGTTAATTACCATTTCCCTTCTTGAAATTCAATTTCCCCCCCACCTACAGACAAGTTGTGTTACTTTATCATTCACCCACACATTGACCAGTGCAGTCTGGAATTGGCATTGTAAGTATGCATTCGCTGAGCTGTGTTCTCCTTGTCAAGATGTGTTCTCAGATCTAGGATTCCCATATGGCAAACAAATGGTTGTTTTAATCATCAAAGACACTGTAATATACTGTGCTTGTTGCCTATATTCATTAGGCAAAAACTGCTTTTCAGGATTCACCTTAGAGTGTGGATATTGCAACTATTGTCAAAACAATCTCATTCAGACCTAGCTCTTTTTTCATCTATGTGAGCTGCTTTATAATTCCAGAATCTCTGTTTCTATTTTACACTATCCAACTTTGTACGTATCCATTTTCTTCTCTTTGTTTCTGTATTTAACGAGCATTCATTATATAACATCAAAAAACTCAGTGTCATACAAGGATAAATTTTTATCATCCCCAATATTTGTGCCTTTGTGTCTCGTTTTAGGAGATTCTATTTTTGTGACTTGAATATAAGCAATAAAGTATTTATCTGAAAATCTCTTACAGGTCTGTAATAGCCATAAAATATGCAATGGGTACAAACCTGAACTGAAGTCCTAAATAATCATGGCAAGTTTCTTTGCTTTTTTAAAAAGAATTTTATCCAGAGGTGAGGAAACAATTGTCTACTATTCTCAGCATCCCTCACTACTAGTTGCATTGGCTCATTCCATAAATTATGGGGAGTCAGTGTTCTTATCTTAATGAATTGGTAGGATTTGGAATTTCTTTTCTATGGAAAACGTCTTGCCTTCTGTTAATTGTTTGGTCTCAATTATTTTTATAGGTTGTCAAAAAGATAATAGGTTATATTTTTGTGCAGGCCATATTTTACTAACTACTATAATCCATTTTATGCACGGGATTTTCACCATTGTGCTATTTATCATGTTATTATATTCACGTTATTTTTTAGAACTCATAGTTTGTTTGTAAGTGCAATAGTTAGGGTTTTTTTTCTCACAACCTCTCTTTCTAGAAAATGATACTATCCGTAGCCCCATTCCAAAGATTTGGATCGCCATCCAACACTGAAATAAAAAGGTATCTCACATTTAATACAATATTTAAACTATCATGATAGCGAGAAAATTGAAACTAATTAATATACTGTTGATATATGGTCTATATATGTTAAAAATATAATGTTAATCCTCTGGCCCTTCATTCCATTGGATACTTGTATATGTTTATAATTGTTTTGCCCACTCATTTACTACATTACCAGATTTGACAATAACAAAACACTGACTATATCAAACTCTCCATATTGTGTCTAAAATATCAGCCTCAATGTCAACCTTTTATTGCTGCATTTACTGACCAGTTAATAAGTATATTCATTTCAAAATGAGAAAACAGGGTAAAATATGCACATGTATGCATGCACAGGTCAGTTATATTGCAAAAGCAATAATGAAAATCCACACATAGTTGCTTTTCAGTTCATCAGGATAAGAGAATTCCTCTTGAAGGCAGGATAAGTAAAGAGGATAAAACATTTAATCAGATTAAGATAAGTACCATACTGCCGGATATCCACACAGATCTGGTCTGCTGAAGTCATATTTGCTGAGAGTGATCTGATGACCTCACAGGTTGACCACATGTTGTAGAACATAAAGACTGGTACAGCAGAGAAGCCAAAAACACCCAGCCAGGCCACCCCAAGAACATAAGTGAGGAAAACAAACTGTGAAGAAAACAGACATTTTACATAGAACTCTTTATTTATAGTGAAATTGAGTCAGAGGAAACTGGCACATTTTTGATAGTCCACATGATTGGACTTACCTTTCTATAAATACTTTCCATAGCCAATAAAACCACAATACTCTGTTTAAAAATATATTACCATCAAAATAGTCTGGCTTTGTAAATTGTGCTTTATTAAATTGTAATTTCAGCTTGAAAGTCAATAAAATATAGTGAAGAATAAGCTACACAAGCACATTTTTATTATGGGTAGAAAGTGTTCATTATGCTTACCATTCAACTGATTACTTGAAATCAATTTGCTTCCGCAGAGAGGAGTAAAATCTATCAAATGGAATGATCGAGAGACTCACTCTGAAGGGCTTGTGTCAGGGAAACCTCAGATGGCCAAGCTCTAGCCAAACAAGGGAATTTGGAGTTGACCGGAAGTATGGTTTTTGGAAACATAGACTGGGCAGCTTTTAAACTAGGGAATAAACCCAGAATTGTGCCCCATATAGCAAGCCAAGGACTTTTGCTTTACACAATTTTACTGTTCCAGTACTATAATTATTGCTATGATGAGTATTTTAAGACTGCATTAGAAACGTTTTGAGTTCTAATAGAAAGTTGAAGGATTGGAAGTCTATATATACCTAAATATAAACACTATCAATGAGAAATTAGAGAGTTTTAAAATACTCATTGAAAAGTATATTAATAGACAGAGGAATGCCCTGGAATTACTCCTATGAATCAGACATTTTATCAAACTATATTTTACAGCTGGTTCAAGTAGTATTCACTATTTGGAATAATAACATAAACACAGACAGATAGGTCTTCTATAAAAAGGCATACTTTAAGTCCACAACTATGCATTCCAGCCTTTCAAGTAAATTTAGTAGCTATGAAATAGTACCCAAATTTAAGAGGTACTTGCAGGATTCTACTTTAATTCTCCCTCAATTTCACCAATGTTAATTAGGATGAGAAACTATCTGACACCTTTTCAAATTTACCTCAATCAGTAAAAAATACAATAAACAAACCATTAATGCACTTTTTTGAAACTGGACTTACTGTCAAGAGCAAAACATTTAAGTCTGTCTGGTTTGGTGCAGCAACCAAACAGGACAGGTGCAGACTCCAACAGATAGTGCAGAAAAAAACAATTGCAATCATCTTGCCTTCCATAGAAGACCTGTATATTGCATGAGTCATAAGGAGGGCTGAGAAGATATCTAGAGACTCCTCACATCCTGGACATAAACTGTTTCAATTTCTTCCCTCGGGATGATGTTATACAGCATTGTATGTCGAAACGACTAGGCAAGGTACAATGTTTTCCCCTCATGCCATCACTCTGTTGAACACCTAATTCTCATAGTGCTATCTAATGTCTATGTATTTTTACCCATGCAGTGTAGCTGTGGTATTATTTATCCTTATTATCCCCTTTATTCCCTCTCTTTTATTGGTATTATTTGTTGCTTTGCATGTACACTGTGTGCTTCTGTAACAGAGACAAATTCCTTGTGTGTCTTATCACACTTGGCCAAATAAAGGATTCAATTCAGTTCAAGTCTGATCTCTAATAGAATACAGCTCCATCTATTTATCCAATAAAGAGCCTGATAAGATTGCTGATCTACATTTCTACTCCAATAATAACATAGCTCCTCCATCTAGTAATTTATCAAGTCAGTGTAGCTCATGAGCTAGAGGGTCTACAGAGCACTGTCTATTCATTGTTGAGCAGTTAACTATCTCCTCATATAAAGGAGAAAAAGTCCACCATACATGAGAAAACTAGAATTAGCCCTACTGAGTTTTATGGATACAGAATCAGAATATGGAAAAGTTGGAAAAGCAATAAAATACCTACAGTGAAAGATTAGATTATAAAATTGCAGAAACAACAAAGCTAACCAGTGGGGTCAGAGAAAAAAAATAACAAAAGACTTTTAAAAGACTGAGAACAATATATGGAGTTTTTGTTAAAAGCTGGCAAGATCAAATTGATGATTTCTGGAATTGGAGATTACAAAGGGGCAAAGAGGATGAGGAAAATAATAATAATACGATGATTATTTGATAGAAAGAAGAGCAAAAAGCATAATTGAACATACTGCATCCTGTGTAAATGCATAAAAAATTTCACTGTTTCATGAAAAGAATAAAACAGAAAAAAGGAAAATATTACATCACAAATAGATAAATCCAACCTAATTCTTAAACACATAAGCAATAACCACACAAAATAACGATCTGTCTTTCAACTGCATCAATAGAGAGCCAGCTCACAAGCAGGAAGCAAAATGTCAGTGACCTTCCTATATCTTAGATGATCAGAGCTTAAATAGCTTTAGCCTTATAATCTGGGGACAAATAAATTGGATCAATAAAATATCCTGAAGAAAACATAAAACTAATCTGTTTTTATAAAGAATTACCCTTTCCACATATTTTTCTTCAAAACCTAGGTTAATTCTTTTCTAATGAAACAACACATAAAATTCTTCATTTTAAAGGCAAATTTGAGCATTTCGCATTTGTAGGCAGTAAGAAAAGTCTTACAAACTGTATTTCACATACTTAGAAACACAAGAAGAAACTTGCAAGAAAATTAACATGAACAAGGAAGCCCCAGATTGTATCAAATGATACGTGGTAAAATACCTATCTGAACTTAATGATTTCTGTTGCTCTTCGGAATGAAGGATGCCTTGGTAAGATCAGTATCTCTGAAAATGGATTTATGAACAGCCTTTCCATGGTAAGTACAAAATACTATTTGGCAATGGAACAGTTGTGCATTATTGATAAAATTTAATCTAATGCTTGAAAGCTTTTACCAGAGGAATAGTGATTTATGCTAAAACTCACCATTCCACTGATGCAACGACCACAGATTGTTGTTTTGAATTCACCATGCAGCTCCTTCACAGCACTTGTGGTATAAAAACCCTCCGCAAGCAGAATGATTCCATACAAAAAAAAAAAAGATGCAATTCCATAGATCACATATTGCATTAATTTTATTCTGAAAAGGAAATAAGTAAGGCATTTAAGATTATGTCTTTTATCATCATATGAAGAGTAGAACAAAGCGCTAGAAAGTTGTGACAGAGCTGAACAAGACTAACAGCTGGTCCTTGAAATTGTGATCATCACAGCATCCCATGGTCACGTGAGGGCAAATTGGGTACCTGGCAAGCAAGGGAGCCCTAGAGCAGTGATGGCTAACCTTTTTTGGCTCGCGTGTCAAAAGGGGGGGGAGCGCAGAGGGGTCGTGCATGGGCATGCCACACCCATAATGCTATGTGCGTGACCCCCTGCTTTTGCTGGACTTTTTTCACCCTCCCCACGTTCCAGAGGCTTTCTAGGAGCCTGGGGAGGGTGAAAACAGCCTCCTCCTTCCACCTCCAGAGGCTTCAGGAG
>JAPKID020003486.1:0-12333 GCA_026931265.2 Tropidonophis doriae
CCCAAGAAAGAAACAACAGCTGGAGCCTTGTTGGGAGGGAGGGAATGTAGTGGAATTGCTGGTTGCTTTAAAAAGGTCAGGCTCAGATTGACCCAGAATCTCCCCCTTCCCCCTCCCCCCCCAATACATTTTCCTCTTTTGTTTCAAGGTGTGTGTGTGTGTGTTCATCAGCATTGATTCACTTAACAGATTTTTTTTTGAAACACACGGAAACTCTCTGAATAAGCTGAAAGAAAACATCACTCACAGTGTTTCCCAGCTCCCAATTCTCTGATACAGCCAGAGTCCCAGTGTGTGTAGCTAGTTTGTCCCAAAGCGTCTTGAAAAGACAGAGAATCGGGTTTGTTGACCTTTTTATCCACCACCTCTTCTCCATCTCTTACTGAATAGAGAGCTCAGTCAACCAATTGAACAATACATGCAGAGGGAAAAAACCACACTCGCACAGACGAAGATAGCCTTCCTTTTAAAAATCATGCCCAGTAAAAGACTTAAAGGATATTATCTGAAATTTTTCCATGAATCCAGCACTGCAGAGAAGGCATGCTTTTTACGGCTTGTAATGCAGACTTCCAACCAGGAATGCTGCAAAGGTTTTTCCTTTTAATTTAACGAATTGAAGAAATGCTCTTGTAGTTTTTCTTGAAAATGACGACGAGAGTTATGGCTCTTTGATGTATCTTCTTTTTCTCAAACTCTTGGGCAGAAAGGTGCCTGTGCTGTGATGAGCTGCCCATGCCTCAAGGTTAGATCAGGGAACATACAAGGATTTATCTGTTGATACTAATCCATATTTGAACTATACTGTGTATAAACAAATATTCCAATATTTGCATTTTTATCTTTTTTAAGGGACTGAATTTATGTTTTGGTAGTTTGAGCAACGTTTAAGAATCTAGGGCAAGCTCAGTTCAGAGCTTCCATCTCCACTATGGTGCAAGTGCTTTCTCTTCCAGGAAGGAGTATTCCTAGATAATTTTAAAAAACATTTTACATGTTCCACACAGGAGACTTTTCTCGCTGGCTCAGAGATGCTGCATTACCCATTAAAGTGACGATAGGCAGACACGCTGGCGTCGTTTCAACAACAAAAAATGTTTATGTTGTGAAATGGAGATTAAATATGTGTCACATGTACAGCTGAAGGGCCCATTGTACACCCAATGGTGAATAGATCTGTTATTAGCAGCTGTTGGGAAAATGTAATTGTTCTTATGTGCCTGAAGATACAGTTCTCCTTGGATGTGATCAATTCCTAGATATCTCCTTACAAGACTGCAAATTTTCGACCGTATTAATAGCTATGGCTTATAGAAGGTTTTTGGTGCCTTTATTTGCACTACTAACTGTTTCAGTTCTCCATCCCCCCACAATCTATCATCTACCTATCCAACCACTTACTATGCTTACTATGCATCTCTTATTCACTCAAAATGAAGAGTATTGTTAGCCCACGTGCACTTTTGTACCTAGTTAATGTCATGTAGGAAGACAGTAGAACTTCCATTTCTATATCTTGTTCTACCTAGTTCACTAATTCTATTCAGGAGTGACAATTTGTATAAGTTGGCCTAGTTCCAATGTTTTCATTACAAAGGCACACATTTATCCCCCTCTAATTTTGAAAACAACAACTTCATCCATATGCCAAGGAACACTTTGCAAAGCTTGAAAAGCATGCACCAATAGGGATTGAGGGGGGGGGTGCGCGCGTGTTCGCACCCTTATATTTTGAAAAGGGAGGGGAATGAAGTCAAGCAGCTGGACTCAAGGATAAATGCAAGGTGAGGGAATGGATATTTGTTTGAATTATGCCAATCAGATTGCAGCTCAATACTTAGCTCAATTATGTTTTGATCCAAGACAGGTTGCCTAAAATCAAACATTTCTAACCAGTTATGATGGAAAAAGGTTTTACTCAGTGTTGGGTTAATGATTTTCTGGACATTTTAGGAGCTGGGCAATGACATTCATATGGATTATGTTTCAAGAAATGTCAACTATCCAGAAGGAAATGTGGTACTGGAAAGAAACAGAGACATGAAAGATGATTGAAAGCAGAAAACATTGGTACACACACACACATACATACACACATGTACATGTGCCCAGAACAGTATTTTGGATTGATGTTTGCTGAGAATTTACCCAATATACATTTCAGACATCAGCATGACTTTCACACAAAAACTGTCATATATAGCTGGGAGATTTGCTCCCAGCTATATATGTTGTTGTTGTTTTAAAATATTCTATAATTGTTTTCTCCAAAACTGGTCCTTTTCTGCAGCACCATACAATATGAACAGTTCATATCTTCAGGAAACACTCTACTTTCAGATTCTAGTTTTTCTTTCTTATATGGTGATACCTCATATAGCAATACTTTGGATTTTTCTGGAGAAATCAAGACAAAACATAGCATAAACTTCGTTGTATTTTTCAGGTCAGCATTAACAATGGCAGGGCAAATGGTTTTGTTAGGGAGGGGCATGGCATAGCATGTGACTGAATGTTTAAGACTTGCTTGTAAAGGAGATGTGGGGTTTGGAAGTAGAGAGTCTTCAAGTCAACACTCAATGGTTAGGTTACGTTTCTTTGAAATAAAATGTAGTACTGCAATTCTTATCAGTTTGGAGACATTCACATTTCATATAGCGGGTTATGTGCAGCTAAAATACAGATAGAGTAATGGTAGCAATCTCCAGTAAGTGTTGGCTAGAAGATTAACAGTTCTTTTGCTAAGAATAACCCCAAAGTAGATCTTTGCTGGTCAAAGTTGGGGAGAAATATGCTATAGGAGATTGTTGGCAGTCAGAATATTAAGGAAAGTGGAGTAAAATGCAACACTTAGGAAGATAGCCAGACAAGTGAGATAAGACCAACCCCCCAATTATGCATTAGATACAGAATCAGGCCTGCCTGGATGTATAAAATGTCACTGTAGTTAATGGAAGACCAATATGTGCCTGGAGATTCAGCTCATGTTGTACCTGAAAAATAGAATACTGATTCTTTTCCCTTTCTCCATAACTCAGAGATAGCTGCTTGCAAAGATGTCATTTTACTACAGACTTGCAACCTATCATTCAGTCAGAAAGTATTTCAAAGAGGCTATCAAACCTTAAAACATAGCAGTAATTCTGTCAGATTGACTAGAACAGGTCTCTACCAGAAAATCTGGGAGTTACAGCAGAAGGTTGCAATTTGAACAATACAGTCCAAACCTTTCTGCAAATCAGAAGGCTGTCAGTTCAAGTAGGGTTGGTTCTTCCATTTAGCACCAATTGAAATGGCTAACCCAGTCTGTTGTTAGCAGTACATAGGCAAAGTAATGTTTTATTTATTTATTTATTCAAATTTATACCCCGCCCTTCTCCAAAAAGGACCCAGGGCGGCGCTGATAGTTTTCAATAGAGATACTTAAATGGAAACAAAAGCAGTGATAAACATGGATTGTTTCAATAGTATGTCTGACACCAGAAGGCTGGAGAATAGTGGACCTATTTGGAAATTTGAGAACATACCATAGGTGTTTTCCCCAAATGACTGTTGTGATGGTCTTACTATCTCACAGATGTCATTTAAAAGCACTGATTTACAGTTAGTTGTTGACTAAGCCATTAAATGTTTTCCTCACATAGGAGGCTTTCTACTCACCTTGCTTTGTCCTTCTACTGGGCAGGTGAGCACCAAAGGTGGTATTCAGCAGGTTCTGACCAATTCTGAAGAACCGGTAGCAGAAAGTTAAGTAATATGGAGAACCAGGAAATTCCACTTCTGATTGGTCCTGCCTCCATCTATTCTCTGCTTCCTAAGTCCCATATGATCAGGAAGAAATGAGGATTTTACAGTAACTTTCCCCTGAAGTGGGGTGGGAATGGAGATTTTACAGTATCCTTCCCCCACCAAGCCATGCCACGCCCACCAAGCCATGGCCACAGAACCGGTAGTAAAATTTTTTGAATCCCACCACTGGTGGGCACACTTCCAAACAAGTGACTAGGCTCCATTTTATCCACTGTTCACTGGGGACCTAGTAGCAGTTTGAAACAGAGAGGATGCTGCAAAATAAGATTTAGCAGAATACCACTTTCTCATTTAAAAAAAAAATATGAAATTGCAATTTTTGGAGGAGGGGAATAAAAGACTACGGGAGCCATCTGCAGGTATATGGGCACCACTAGGATAACACACTGGAGGCTTCAAGTCTGTGTTACCTGCTCTTATAAGCTTTTCCATTTAAAATTCTATCAATTTCCACAAGGGTAGGGTCAGCTATAATTGTATCAATAATTCTTTTGATATTTGAAATTACTAGTGGTACTTATCCTAGACTGTATGAACATGTTTTACTTTAAGTGCTACTTATACCTTGAAACATCTTGTGAAATATATAATTTATATCAATTCTACTGTCTTAGTAGTGCTATATTAATGCATGCCAAATTTCCATCAGAGAGACTTCTTACAGGTTATGGCTGGGATTCAACAAACTGCGGAGATTGCTGTGCCTACCTAAGAGACATTAGAATGTACTGTGTTTTATTTTTTTACAACAGCTCTACATGCTGTAAAACATATTGCTTTTTGAGTTAAGTAGTCTTTCCAAGGCAGGTTCCCATAGGAGAACAGACTACAATGATTGAAAATGAATAAAAATTCGTCCAGTCTTAGGATATGTTTAATGTGGTTGTTTCCATCTCACTATTTTTATTTGTAAAGTTATTTTAAAAAGTGTCCTAAAAGCTGAATATTTATTTAAGATGTTAAGCAGGCTTGGCAATCTTTATCTGTTTAGTGATTATTTTATAAGCAAAGCAATGCTGCTACTCTGTAGTGTAAGGGTCCCCATCCCCCAGGCCATGACCTATATGGAACTGGGCCATGCAAGCAGCAGACTGGCAAGCACACATCTGCATGCCAGCCCATCACTCACAAAGCCCAGTCCCCTCCCCCTATCCGGGCTGCCATGCCGCAAAGATTAGGAACCACCACTGTAGTGTGTATTGAGTTGAATTATTAAAAAACACCCCAAAAGGGTCTTTTCCATATTTTTCTGTGCCATTTCTCTTGATCTTGTACAGAGCTACTTGCAGTCTTCATCAGAGTTGTGGTAGGTGAACCAACACTGCTCACCATTCTTCATTAGTTATTTACCACATCTCTGAAACAGCCTGGCACACTCACTGTTAGCCTCTTTCTTCAAAATTCTGGTCTTCTTGACCCCAGGCCATAATTTATACAGCTGTTTTCCATTCTGTGAAAACACAATATGAGTGAAGAAAGGTGGGACAATGTAGGGATCTCTTACTCTTGCCCCAATAAGGGTTGAGTACCACTGAGGTACTTTAGAGAGAAAAGACTCAAACTGTTTTCAAAATCCACTTTAGCCTAATGTAAATTTATTCCTTCATCCCCCCCTTTCTCTCTCTTTTAACTTCTGTTGATTGTGCAAATAGTATTTCACTCCATTAGTATATTGGTATACAATATACATTAGCCACATCGAACTGACAAAATGTTAAGCAGTACAAATTGTGAAATGGGGATAAAACTGCTATTTTTCTGGTTTCCAAGAAATAGATAGATAGCTAGAGAGCTAGAGAGATAGATATATACCAGCCTTAATTATATAATTCAGCAAACATGTACGAGTTGTAGACACTGATTAGAAGTACCATGTTTCTAAGTCTAATGAAATAGATTAAATATTTAGAGAACATATTTTGAGCGATACTGACAGAATAACAGAATGAGAAAATTGGAAGGACCTTGGAAGTCTTCTAGTCCAAAACCCCCTGCTCAGGCAGGAAACCCTATACTATTTCAGACAAATGGTTACCCAATCTCTCCTTTGAAACTTCTAGTGTTGGAACATCCACAACTTTTGGAGGCAAATCATTCCACTGATTAATTATTGTAACTGTCAGGAAGTTTCATCTTAATTCCAGGTTGCTTTTCTCCTTGATTAGTTTCTATCCTTTGCTTGTCGTGCCTTCAGGTGCTTTGGAGAATACTACAAAGTATATTACAATAACAAAACAATGAACATTTGCTTTTTGGCAAATGAATCAAAATTTGAAGTTTGTGTATTATAACGTACTGGTTTATCTGTCCATCAATCAATGCATCCAAAAAGATAGGTTCCCAACATTTGTCCCTCTATAGTATAATTTCTATTTAAAAAATGAAATAATGCCAGGGAAGATTTATAAGCTTCATTTCTAGCTTTTTATTTTTCTGGGTAAGGCTAGAGTTGGTATCCAGTTTGCCGTAATGAAGTCAATATTTGGCAGTGCTGGTTAATATTGTTTCAACCCTACTTTCTGAAGTAATACTTAGAAAGTACTCTTGTGGAATACTTTCTTACAGCACAAGAAAGATGTGGTGCAAAAATTTGTATGAAAATATTATGCAGTATATCTCTGTACGGCAGCGGTGAGATTCAAATTTTTTTACTGCTGGTTCTGTGTGTGTGGCTTTGTGGGCAAGATACGGCTTTGTGGGCGTGGCAGGGGAAAAATATTACCAAATCCCCATCCCACCCCCCAACCTGCTTTGAGCTCCGTTCTTCTGCTCAGGGCAAAAAAAGAAGATCATCTGGTAGGCAGCAGGGGTGAGGCCAGCCTATTTGCCCATTCTCCAAACTACTCAAATTTTCTGCTACTGGTTCTCCAGAACCTGTCAGAACTGGCTGAATACCACCTCTGCTGCACGGGGTTATGGATGTCTTTTGTTTATAAGGAAGATTCTGCTTCTAACTGAAATTTACATAAACAGACAAATAGGAAACAAGTATTTTTGGTCAGTGTGATATAAAAATGTAGCCCAGATTTGTTAACTGCCAGAAACCAACTGTCCTACCATCTCTTGGAGCAGCCTTTTGGGCACCAGAGACGGTTCTGTGGAGAAAGGTTTTTCAGCACAACGGAGGGGGTGTGGTTTCCTGTGCTGCCTGCGTCTCGTGGGCGGGGCTTTGCTTGTTTGCGTGGCCCAGTTTCTGGCATGCTGTGATCTGTTGGGGACCCCTGTCTTGGAGGGTACTGGTTCATCCCATGTCAAATCAGATTACATAAATTTGTAATATCAACCTTGTTTCCAATAATGTAAGCTTCTTTATTTACCTGGCATTTGGGTTTGATCAAAGAATGTGCTGCGCAGCCCTTTGTCCAACTGTAAGAAATATGTGTGAGATTGAACAGTATGTAAACCTCACCGTGTATTAATCAGTGCAACTTCCCTGGCCTACATTATTTTTTTCCTTTGTAGAGAAAGCGGAATAAATAGAGGATTGTTGGGGGATTTTGCTTTTGGGCGTCACTTAAGATGGCATGCCAGTCTGCTGCCCTTATTAGGATTTGTGTTGAAATGTCAGGGTCAATCGCCTTAATCTCTGGGACAGGAAAAGCCTCTAAAAATGAGGCAATCCAGTCTGTGCTTAACTGTAGGGGGGTAGTTTAATCCTAAAACCAATGACTTACTGACTGTGGGATGGATGAAGGATTCTCTCTTGGGTGGACTCAGGGATGTCCATCTGCACATAACCACTTGGTGGTGGTAGAGAAGCATCACTTAAATCCTCTGAAAACACTTCTTAGAATTAAATAAATGAGAGAAACACCATGTCCTATGCACTTCGGTGCGCTCCTTTTTTAAAAAATTACTTTGCTTTTAGTTGAATGGAAAACTTACATCTCATCATGGATTCCATTGGGCTACTCAAACTACAGGAGAAATGCCTGTGGTGTTGATGAGCTAAGAGTTTTCAAATGAATTTTGTTGTTTCTCAAAGATATGCAGATTTAGAGTGATCATTTTACAGAATACAGAATATCAGACTTGGAAGGGAGAATATACCGACCCCCTTTTCATTGTGACAGCCCCTCAAATATTGGAAGACTGCTATCATGTCATTCCTAGTCCTTCCCTTTATTAGACTAGACATACCTAGTTCCTGCAACATAAAGTTTACCTTCCAGTCCCTTAATCCATTTTTGTTGCTCTTTTCTGTACCCTTTCTAGAATCTCAGCATCTTTTTTGTGTCAGATTGGAGTCAGTATTCAAAGTGTAGTCTGACCAGAACAGTATTAGCACTTCAAGTAATGTTGGTACTATCCCTTCCTTGATGCAACCTAAGACTGCATTGGTTTTTTGGCAGCTGCAGCACACTGCTGGCTCATAGTTAAGCGGCTGTCTACTAGAATACCTAGATCCCTCTCACAGATGAATTTGAGTGACTTCTTGGGTGTTCCCCTATAAGGAAAACCACTAAAATGTGACATATATGCATATTCTGGGGTACAAATCTCAGTGAAAAAAATCTGAAAATAAGAATGCAAATGCTTTTTTACTGAAATAGTAGCATGAAATATTATCCCTGGAAAGTAATGATGGTAAAATGATATCAAATAAGGATTTCTACCAGCTAACTGTTAAAGCAGCCGGAAAATGGGTCGTTTTAATGTTGCAAGTTTAAAACTCAGGACATACTTTGCTTCACAATAACTATACAAACGTTGTGAAACTAAAGTAGAGTATTGAACTAAGGGGATTTTCTTCATTATGCATTGAAGACCTATGTGGAGAGACAGAAGTGAACATAGGAGAATCCATTTCCCTGTCTTTACTTCAACGAATCTAGGCTGAGGAGATATTTATGGAAATAATTTTTATTTATATTTGAAAAATACAAGCAAGTCAAAATTTTGTACTTCAAGACACCCAGTGAAACAATTGATTTCATTCTTGAAACTAAAGACAAGAGATTTGAAGGCTGGGAGTGAAAAAAAAAATCATATCTCACCTCCTTTCAAAAATTTCTCAGTCTCCAATGTGAAAACATGTGCACACAGGTATTTCCTTCCACAGGGGAGTAGACTTCTTAAAAGTTAATACTGGAAGAGTAAATTAAGTAATATGAGACAGATATTCTCATATAGCCTCTGCGAACCTTATTCCATAGTGTCTAGAAAAAAAATGTGGCAGAAGTCATACCTTACATTTTTTCATTATTATTCTCTATGACAGATAGGGGTTGCTTGAATATAGGAGAAAATAATTATGTGAACATAAACTGGCAATTTTAGAGCACAAATGTTATTACTGTATGTGGAAGTTGGATGGAAGGACGGGATTTGCAGCAAGAATAGGTATTACTTAAGTGTTGCTTTAGGTTCCCTGTTTCCAAAAAAAAAAGCAATGTTGAAAAAATAAATCCAGGGAGATTCATAGCTTGAAATACTCAAAGTGGTTGGCTAAATTATTGAGCACCCCAAATATTCTATTATCAGGGTAAATATTACAAATGTTCACATTTACTGAAAGGAACAGTGATTTCTAAGTATGTTTCTGTTAGTATAACAGCCATTGCTATTTTAATAGAAGATCATGTGATATAAAGGAGGAGACGAGGGCCTCCCTCTGTTAATCTGGTTTGATTTCTCATTTAATTTATGAGCCTCAATGGTGCAGTGGCTAGACTGCAGTACTGCAGGCTACTTCTGCTGGCTGCCAGCTGCCTGCAATTTGGCAGTTCAAATCTCACCAGGCTCAAGGTTGACTCAGCTTTCTATCCTTCCAAGGTGGGTAAAATGAGGACCCAGATTGTTGGAGGCAATAGGCTGACTCTGTAAACTGCTTAGAGAGGGCTGTAAAGCCCCGTAAATCAGTACATAAGTCTAAATGCTATTGCTATTAATACTGTTATCCAGGTTGTTATTTCTGGACTCTCTGTGAGAGTTTGGTTGAGGGTCCTTTGTTATAGTAGTTCTGCTGCTCCTAGTAACAGGAGTGAAGAAACATATGGGGCAACTATTTCCTTGGACTAAGGTACAGGGTAATTACAAGGCACCTCTTTGTTACCACAGTGTGTTACTCTGTTAAGTGACAAGTATGAATATGTAGTAATGAGACGTAAGAATGCAGAATAAGTGACTGGGTCATTCAGAGACCAAGAATGAAAAAAATAGAGATTGATTATTGTGCTTTTGCTTAGGAAAAGGACTCATTTGAACATGTGGTGTAAGCATTAATCTATTCATATGTACTGATGGGAAAGAAGAATAAATATAAATCTAAAAGTGTGACTGATTGGTTGTTTATGATGACAGATTAAGAGAATTAGTAAAGGATACAAAGTGAATGTGAGATTAGACTATATTTTTGGTAATGTCAAAAGCAGATGGTGGGAAACAAGTGGACAGGGGAAAAAAGGGGGGGAAGAAAGGAGAGTGAAAGTAGAACATTTGCAGGAAAAGAAAATCTAAATGTTATATAAATAAGTATTAGTATTAATCTCCCAATTAAATTAATGGAATGAGGAAATGAGGGAAAAGCATACAGAAGCTGCCTGGAATTGAGTTTAAAGAATTATGTTATGCAATGATGCTAATGGATAATTGAAAAAAAGATGCTTCATTGAATGATGAAGTGAAAGATTGTAAGGGGGAAATGCACCTTAGAAAGAAATTGTAAAAATACATATGAAAGAATGTTGCAAAAATGAGCCTGAGAGAAAAATAGTGCCTAATGTGTATATAAAGAAAAAGATTTTAAATACTGGAAGGAATGTTCTAAATACATTTGTGAGAATATCCTTAACAGTAGAATGGAAATTAATACTGTTAGGTTTAGTGTTCAATGAAAATTTAAGGATTTAATTTTTCATTTAAAAAATGAAAATGCTGAAAACTGGCAAAGCTGAAGTTTCAGACAGCATCATTGAAGCTAAGTTTGGTTGCTTATGGAATGAGCATGGAATTTGTTCGATAGGAACTCTTTCCTTGACTGTTGTTATTCCTCCATAAAAAGGAAAGGTAGTAATGAATGCAAAACTTACAGAAGGATTAGTTTCCCGGAAAGATATGCTGGAAAGTTGTTTGACAGAATTCTGAGTGAGAAATAAGGAGCAAAAGTTCGGACGTCCACTCTATCCTGGGAATGGACCAGATTTATGCACGTCAGAGAAATGTATGAATATGCAAAAGAAAATTTATTATACATTGTTTGATTTAGAAAAATCAAATTCTAAATAAATCTATTTCTCATGGGAAGGATTCTTTATAATTAATTCTGAAATCTTCCCAATTTATCTGGGCCTTTAATTTGTTTGCAATTTTCCAGGGTCAAAATCTTATTTAGCTTTTTTGCTGTTTATCTCTTAAAAAAAAAAAATCTCAAACGTATGATTAAGTTTTTCTTTCATTAAGGATTGAAGAAAAACTCACCTGGCATTTTCAAACTGAATCCAAAGGCCTCTAATATCTTAAAGGTAGTTAACAAACAATTTCTGAACATGATTAGAAAAGGAGGTTTGTGAACTAAATATCCTTTAAAAGGCACAGACGTTGGTTGCAAGCAAGATGGCAATTCCCATCATCTTGCAGTGTTCAAAACCTGCCAGGGGTTGCTGTCTTGCCTTCTCCTCGCAAGGCAGCAACTGTTTAGAGCCTTGAAGATGATCTCTTGCCCTCACCTTTGTCTGGAGAGGCTTCAAAGAGCCAATCTACTCACTGACTGTTTATTCTTTGCAGATAAAGTCTTCTTTTTGTGGAACCAACTATTTCTTCCTCTGGAAGTCCCCCTTTTTTTAAACATAGATTTTCTTATGTGCACAAACATAAGAATGTCTATGGAAATTCTCAGTCATCCAGGTCATGGTTGTCCCAAAGGTGCTTTTTCAAGAGGCAACTGGATTCTCTGGTTTTTCTTTGAAGATGTTTCGCTTCTTATCCAAGATTTCTTCAGCTCTTCCTTTCCCCACCATCCAGTCAGAGCTGAAGAAGATTCTTGGATGAGAAGCAAAACGTCTTCCAAGAAAAACCTGAAAATCCGATTGCCTCTTGAAAAAGCACCTTTGCGACACGCCTAGGAAGTGAGCAGACCTTGCAATGCAACACAAGGCACTTAATCCTTTTTAGAAGATTCTCCAGTCCAGCACATGCCTCTTTATGAAAAAGTAATAAATGGTTCTGAGAGGAAGGAGAGAACCAAGCTTGATTAGAAAAAAATGGTAAAATCTTTTGAAAAGAGAAAACAAAGAACAAAAGAAAATACATGATCAATGTACCAACATGGTAGAAGCAGATATGATTTGCGTGGAAGAGAAAGGTATGAAGATATAGAGTGAATAGGATTGGAATAGCCTAAATTTAGTTGTATTGTGAGAGATTGCAAGGAAGTTGAGAAAGAAAAGTGAGGATGTAAACAATTAAATATAAATATAAACTTCATTGTCATTGCACAACTTTATTGTGACTAGAGCAGGGGTCTCCAACCTTTGGAACTAAGTCGGAAGGACTTCAGCTCCCAGAATTCTCCAGCCAGCAAAG
>JAPKID020003487.1:0-12331 GCA_026931265.2 Tropidonophis doriae
CATACGATCTCAGACCTACGTCTCTTCCGTCGGGCTCTGAAGACACATCTGTTTCATGAAGCTGGCCTGTCATAGCCTTGTTTTAACTGGGTTTTCAGTATTGGTTTTAATTTACAGGCAGAATTATTTAATATATTTTAATATGTATTCTTACTTTTGGATTTTCTGTTTTTACCGTGGCTGTTCACCGCTCTGAGACCCGAGAGGGAAAAGGGCAGTATATAAATTAAATTAAATCAAATAAATAAATAAATTTGTTTCCTATATAGGATAAGAAAATATCATTGCAGATCTCATTGGTGGGAAGTGAGGTTGATATGTTCACTGATCATATGTGTGACTATCTATCTTCTCTTTTTTTATTTCCTTGGGTTCCTATGTTTTAATTAACTCTGAATGGTTTACAGCATATGTGTTTTCTTCTGTCATGATTTGGGGTTTTAGAGGAGTGGGTGTTTGTTTTCATATCAAAAAGCAGGAGCAGTCCATTTGCTAGGTCTTATTTATAAGTTGAAATATGATTTAGGAACAAACAAATTTAAAAAGATTGTATAATTAAGGAGATGCAGAATTTAGTACAATAATTGAGGTGCAAAGAGATTTCAGCTGAAGACAAAACTAAAATCACACTAAATCTTATAAACAGAAAAAGTTTGGTATGTTTTACTGCAAATGTGATATTTTATTGCTAAACTGAACAATTTGTTCTCTAAAAATGTCATGACCAGGTTGGATTATATTTTTTAAAATTATGAGCAATTTGTAAAGTTCAGTATTTGGGGGGAAATTGTTTATAATAGAATAAAACAAATTATAAAAGTTAAATTTTCTTTCTTTTCTTTTCTGCTATTTTGTAAATTAAATATCACTAGCCCTTACATTCCCTCAACGTCAGAGGTGGGTTGCTCCCAGTTCGGCCTGGATCGGGCAAACTGGTAGTGGCAGCGGCGGGAGGCTCTGCCCACCCACCTGGACATTTCTGTACTTGCACATGCAAGCGCAAAAGTGCGCACAAGCAAACTAGTAGTAAAAAATATAGAAACCCACCATTGCTCAAAGTATAGCAAACTAGCTTTGTGTATAATAATTGCTACAATAACACTTTACAATTCCTATTGGACCGTATTTTTAATTTTATTCCTTTTTCTTCTCCTGTATTATTTTTTATAGATAACTCAAGGCTGTGGAAAACATAATACCTCTCCTTATTTTCTCCACAATAGCACTCTGTGAGGTGGGTTCAGCTGAAAGAGTGATTGACCCAAAGTCCCTCAGTTGGCTTTCATGCCTAAAACAGGACTAGAACTCAGTCTCCTGGCTTCCAGCTTGGTTCATGATCTAAGCAACTAGACAAGGGTTGTCAAACTCATGGCCCACGGGCCAGATGCAGTGATGGGATTCAAAAAAGTTTGCTACCAATTATGTGGGCTTGGTTTGGTGGGCATGGCAGGAGAAGGATACTATAAAATCTCCATTCCCTCCCCACTCCAGTGGAAGATTACTGCAAAATCCCAATTTCCTCCTGATTTCCTCCTGGGACTCAGGAGGCAGAGAATAGATGGGGCAGGGCCAGTCAAAGGTAGTATTTACTGGTGTTCCGAACTAATATGCTGGCCGTGCCCACCCAGTTTAGTGAAGGGAGGGAAGACATGATATGTCACATGAAAACAACATGACATCAAAAGTTTGATACCCATGAACTAGACCAACCTGGCTCTCTTTCTATATACATAATAATGGGAGCCTATGGGGCTTGCAGCATCCCCAGTCTACAAGACCAAATTGGACAGATTGAAACAAGTAGAATGAAATAATCCTTAGGTAAACCTGGTCCCAAGTTATGTAGGACTTTAAAGGTAATAACCAACATTGTACACAGAAACACATCAACAACCAGTGCAGTTCCTGTAATAGTGATGCTACATGTGCCATATAAATGGCACCATTAACTACCAGTGCAGCCACATTTTGCACCAATTTCCAAATGCTCTTCAAGGACAACCCCATGTGGTTTAAATTGTCAAGTACAAGGACCAATCTACAAATAAAAGTCAAAATAAACTGATTTATTGCTAATATGCACAGGAATCTTCTTAATTAACAGTTAACATCTGCTTGGAGTTAAATAAGGGCCAATGAAATTCAAGTGTGGACTTAGTTCATTTGTGGCTATGTAGATATTCTAGTCTGATCCTTCTTTTAACTGTACTCGGAGGTTTTGCCATTCCTTTTCTTACAGTAACAAGAGCATGAGTAACTGTGACCAAAGCTCCTAATTCAAGGAATGGGCATAACTAATGCATAACTTGAAGGAATGCAAAGCTCCTTGTAGCTACAGCTGTCATTTGCTCTTCAAGGAAGAGCCACAAGTCCAAAAGGACCCCTAAATTTGCCCTTATCTAGAGAAGTGCTACTCCATCCAAGACCAAAGATGGAAGAATCATATTACCAGGAAGACTAAATATCTAAAGTCACTCCATCTTGCTTGGATTGAGTCAGAGCTCATTGTGCCCCATCCAAGCCTCTACACCCTTCAGACACTGGGACAGGATATCCATGGCATTACTCAACAGGCCTGGGATGGAGATATAATATATAACTGAGTATAATCTGCATATTAATGATAGCTCATCGCAAACCATCTAATCATCTTAGCCAGCAGTTTCATGTAGATATTAAATAGTGTTTCCAAAAAGTCAGAACCTAATGATCAGGAAATCTAGATCAGGAAGTAAGAGCAGGCAGAAAGCACTACTTAATTGTTACCCAACATGTATACCTGCTGCAGTCTCCTTGTCATTTTATGTCAAATATTTCTGCTTACTGCAAAAAATGTTTGAGACTAAATCCGTAACTCTATTACTATGCACAAACTAATTTATAATGTGTTGTCTCAGGGGGGAAAGGTGATGTGTGTTTGGGAGGGGGGAGTACTGGATGTAAGAATCCAATCTCAAACTCTTTGAAGATCTTTCTAACAGAATCCACAAGTTTACAAAAGTCTAAATGAATGGATGATTCAGATAGACTCATTTTTGTTGAATCTCTAAGAGAAGAAGGAAACAGTGCAGAAAATCAACATATAGATAGGCAGGGGAGAAAGAATGAACCAATATATCTATTTTTTAAAGCGAATGATCCCTTTGGGATGAAGAAAAGAGAAACAAGTTGAGAAAGGAGGAGTAACTGGAGAGAAAATAGGTCACCTGAGAAGTTTCCAAGGTGTTTGTATTGAAATGCGAGAGAGAAAAAGTGCAAAGTGGAAATGAACAATTCGGTGCAGCTAATATCCACTTAGAGGATAGCAGTGAGTGAGTTGAGTAACAAACCCTACTTTGGAATCATCGCAGAGTCAAGACAAGGACCAAAGAATGACGTAGGGATTGACTTGTCTCAGAATTCTAGGAGTTCTGGAAAGTTAAAAAACGCTGGATTTTTTAACTAGTTAAAATGTACAATATACCTGAATCATCCAGGCCAGGATACAGTATCATTTGTATAGCTCTGTTCTTAAACCAAACTGCATTTTTTATACTAAAATTGCTAAGAAAATATAGAATGGAATTATAACCATTAGTAATAATTAATAGCCATGTCTATTTCAAATATTATAAACTATACTGTATTTATCGGTATTAAAATGGAGCTCAACAAACCTTAATATAAAATACTTCTGCCAAAAAAACACAATTCCTAAGAAATAATGTAGGCAACCGAATGATTCTATCCAGGCGTATTGGGAGATTAAAAAAACAATTAATGTAATAATGTAAGTTAACTTGGTCTTATAAACTAATATATACTGTATGCATTGTGCATATGTGTGCATAAATATGCAGCACCTTTGTGTCAATGTTGATTCTCGGAAACTGCCTGGAGTAGTTTCTGCATTTTTCTTGTCAAGACTTCAGAAGTAGATTGTCATTGCCTTTTTCCTAGGACTGAGACATAATGACTGGCCCAATGTCACCCAATTGGCTTCATGCCTAAGGCAGGACTAGAACTCATGGTCTCTTGGTTTTTAGCATAGCAATTTAACTGCTACACCAAATTGGCTGTTTATTTGTCCTGGGGAAGGACCAATAGGCCCACTTTGTGGGAGGGCAGAAATCCAACTTGATATCCTTCTTATTGGAACAACTAAAGGCAAAGCAATATTGTGGCAGAAACAACCTGCTCCTTCATATACCATAATTTTGTGACAGAATTTATGTTATGATGCCTATTTGTGTTGCCAGTGATGGCATTATATTAATGTAGTGATACAACTTTCTCCAAATCAATGGCTTTCAAAGATGAACAGAATTTGTAGCATAACACAGCTCAGCCCAGAAATGTCATTTGACAAGGAAAACGATATCAAAATCAATTCAGCAGAACAATGAATCCATGCATTTATATTTTTACAGTACATACACATGGTAATATATGATTTGGAAAACTTGCAGCTAACAAATCCAATGCCCTAGCCTTGGATTCTTTAACAATTAGTCTCCTTTAAAGGAGATTGTTCTAAATCAAAATAAAGCCTTAAATTCCCCATGGTGTACCAAAAGAAAATGTTCTTTGCCTCATAAACTTTGGCCTAGAGAGAATCTGGAAGCAAGCTCCTTCTAAGACATTGCAAAAAACATCCAAAGTGCTTCACATTGTGAGCAGGACATGGCTAATAAACTTTCTGCTAGTCTCATTTAGCCAGCATATTTTAATAACCTCATTTCCCACTATAGTAGGTATATGAATTCAAACAAACAAACAAACAAATAAATAAATAAACTTCTCCTTAGAAAAAGAAGAAAAAAAGAAGAAGAAAGAAAGTTTAAACTGTAAATTTCAAGCAGCTGGAGGTGATTTTAAATCCCCCAAATGTCTTTTATTTGTTTAATATGTGGGGATATAAAAACTATTCCTCACAATGCTAACGAGCAATGAGGGATTTTAAGCAATTTAAAAAACCCAGAACAAGACACCACAATGAGAGAACATAATAAAGACTGCCGAAGCAGGAAATTCTCTATCTACTAAGTGGTGGTTTATGATGCAGACATTTGGAACAGGACAAAGTTTCCATTCAGATCGTACAATGTCAAGAATCGGAGGAAGCACCAAGGTTATGAAATCTGATAGAATGAACCCTTGAACTGGTGAAACGATTATAAAACAGGGTTATATACTCTAGTTTCTCTTCATATTGAAAAAGAGAGATAGCAGACTTCTGACTTGGTGTTTCCCCGTGCATCTTCCTTCCTTGCAAGTCCTGATTCTCGGCACCAGTGGTGTGATGAAGAGAGCGGGGGGGAAACATTGATTGGTCTATGTAGCTCATTTTTCCAAGGTCTGAGAAATAAAGCAATCAAATCATGCAGGAAGTCCTCCATCTATTGCTAGATTATTGAAGTAAATGTACTTGCAATAATTGCAGGTAAGAAAGATCTTGCATTTAATGATTTTGCAAGAGTGAACAGAAAGTGGAACTATCTTTACTATCTTAATCACCTAGCAAAAGCACAGATGCAATAGTAATAAATAAAAAAGGTCGAATCGTATTTTTGAAGTAAAGCAAAAAAAAAAAAGATTTGTAAAGTAAATATTAAAAAATTTTCTTAAAGAGCTTTTGATTTTTATATGCTAGTATCCTTAAAAATATATTTACCATACTATATATATTACTTATTTGTCCCAGCTTCTGCCAACCTAGCAGTTCGAAAACATGTAAAAATGCAAGTAGAAAAATAGGAACCACCTTTGGTGGGATTGTAACAGCGTTCCATGCACTTTCGGCATTTAATCATGCTGGCCACATCACCATGGAGACATCTTTGGACAAAGCTGGGTCTTTAGCTTTGAAATGGAGATGAGCACCACCCCCTAGAGTCGAGAACGACTAGCACATATGTACGAGGGGAACCTTTTTACCTTTTTATATACTTATGACAGGAGGGCTTGGTTTATTGCATCGCAATAGTTCTTCCTAAGGGGATCTTACCAAACTAATTTGCTTGTGGGTTTTTTCCAGAAACATTTCTGTCTTATTAATTTACAATGTCCACTCATGATACATATAATTATCTATCTTACAAACCAGAGTGATTAAGTCTAGATTAACACACAGCTCAAAACTAAAGCAAGATTGGTTTCAGTATGAAACAAGCTAACTATGGAAAGCATTGAACCCATTTCATTTGATTTTTTTTTTAGAAGAACCTATGGAGGAATAAGAATCTGGCTTCTATCAAGCAGACCATGAATCCAATTATCTCAGTGCTTTCAAAACTTTGCTTCCAAGTGTTAGTCTCTGGGGCTGTGCAAGTCATCTTGGCTTTACCTCAGTGAGGCACTTCAGGCCACAAAAGTAACTTGATTCTCCCTGTTTAAGGTAAAGAAACAACATATTTTCTCCTCAGTAAGGAATCGCATTTAACTCAAAGCCCTAATGGAGATTCCAATGGCCAGAAGAGGCATTGTGCACAGACAGAAAACCATCCAGGCACTTCCTGTAACTGATCAGGAGAGGCTTTGTCCAAGGTATATTCAAACCATTAAGACTGACCTTAGAAATGAGTCTTCAGAGGAAGGTTGTTTCTTAGCAAGAGAACTATGCTGCATTTTGAAGACTCTTCAAAGAGAAGTGCTTCTTTCAAAGTTAAGTGCCTCTTTAAAGATTAATTTGGTCAATTTTATTAGTGTAGGAAAAGATATGGGACAGAGGCAAGGGCTAGTGATGTTTGGCCTGAACCAATACATCGCTTTATGGATCCTATAGGATAAAAAACAAACAAACAATTACTACTCCTGGAAATCAAAATGAATGCATTAGCTGGCTCTGGAGAAGAAAACAATTAATTGGACTAATGTTTGAACCAACTATTGTTTTAAAGAATCCTGTAGTGAAGAGATGACCTGTGTACTCTCTAAAGCAAGCCATGCAAACTCTTCCCTTCCTCCACTTTCAACCAAACTGCCAATACTTTATCCCAGTGCCTCAGCAAACAGGGAGGAGAATCCTTCACAACTTTCAATGTAGGTACACCATGAATGACAAAAGTGGGAATTAATTATCTAACTTAGATAACTTAGCAACTAACTTAGCAACTTAGAACTGAGGGGAAATTTCGGAACAGATAGAACAATTAATTAGTGGAATAACTTCCTATCAGAAGTTGTGATTGCTCCAACACTGGAAGTTTCTAAGAAGATGTTGGATAATCATTTGTCTGAAATGGTGTGGGATTTCCTGCATAGGCAGGGGATTGGACTAGAAGACCTACAAGGTCCCTTCCAACTCTGTTTCTATTCTGTTCTATTCTGTTCTATTCTATTCTATTCTATTCTATCTGGGGTAGACCAGGAAGTTTTCTATCTTACAATTTGCAACAGGAAAAAGAAAGAGTAACTTGTCTAAGCAGCCCCTCATCCTAGTGTTAATTTAAAAACATGGGTCAACCAGACATCATGATATGCTATGAAATACTTCAGTATCAGCTCTGCCAGTTCCATTGCCACTGCTGCACTACATCATTCTCTAAAGAGCTAAACAAAAAAAGTATATAGTTCAAAATGTATGATTCTTACCTAAAAGGCAAGAACACATCATGGGTAGTATTCCAAACTTAGTGTACTGGAACAACTGTTTGGTGTGCTCCCCATGGAGGCTCTCTTGTACTGTTAACTGCCACACAAGAAGTCCAGAAAATTTAACAATGGAGTCTTGTGAACTAGTGCAAGTCAGCTCTAACACCCCACTGATCACAGGATACTCTACAATTTCATACAATTCTATTCTCTGTATATGACTAAGATACATAATGCTGTAAGAATAAAAACTAATACAGGAATAAATTTATATAAAGTTTTAATGGACAATAAATCTAAAAGACAGACTATAAGTGAGATGCTGCTTTAAAGTTAAGAACCAGACAAGGTCATACAGGTGGATCAAGATGGGAAGTAGTTACCTTTTTCCCCAGTTTAAAAGTATAAAACCATACATAAAAACAATTGTAAGAAGAATTTACATTGTAATTGTTCAATATTTTTAATGATGTGTTCTTGCTTTTAGTAAGAACTACACATTCTGAACGGTATAATTTTCTTGTTTAATTCTTATAAAGTAGCCTACCCCACAAAAACAAATTTTATTTTAATAGACTATAAAAATACCTGCCACTTGATTTGACCTCAGTAACTTTAAAAGTTGACATTAGTTGGCTACATCTCAGTGACAATAGCTGGGTGATGATTGTCATATGCTTTTAATTATAGCATTCCTTTTTTCAATTTCTAATTTAAAAAAGTTTCTAAGGTTCCAGTGAAATGTGCAGTCCAGCATCTGGGACTTTCATTCCCCCAATGAAAGCAAATTTAAGCTTTAGTTATTTATAAGAAAATCTTGATACAAGAAAACAAGTTGAAGAGTAGAGGATCAAAGAAATTAATGAATGTATGGCTTAACAATCCATCAATATAGCAATAGTTTTAACTGATAACCCTTAAGGCATAATCAGTTGCCAATGAGAATTTTTAAAAGATAGTGATGAATGGCATTTAGAAATTAATTCAGACACTCTGGAATAAAATACAGCCAAATAATAAGAGACCATGCTTATGTCACCAAGAAGTAAGGATGGTAGAAGGCTCACTGGTGAATTTCTTCTGCTCCAAGACTTTCAGTCTTTCTCTCCCTAAATGGACAGGCAGCTATTTTTTATTGTTATTATTTCTTATCTGAAAAAAATAATTCTCTTTTCCAAAAATCCATACCTTAGTTTAACTTTTTCTTCTCTGGTTGGAATTTTAATTTGAATCTGAAAACCTACTAAGAAATTTGAGTTTTCCACTGAAGTGATGTGACTTTCTTTTTCTTAAAGCTTAAATATAGAGAGAGATTAGTACCTGGATATCATTTGATTAGTTTCTAATTATCTATCTTCTCTCAAAACTAGTCGGACTAGCATAAAGTGACATTTAACAGAAATAATAAACAATAGACCACCTATAGTAAATATCATAAGACTCCCTGTTAATAACAAACAAAATCAATCAACATTCCCATAAATGCAATGCAACTGCTTTGTGTACTGTGCTTTAAACATAAAAATTGCTGCATCATATTTCTGTATCAATTTTTGCATTTATGTTCCATTCATCTCTTGAGAGCCAGTGGGAGGTTCATAAGTACCTCTTCCTTTATCCTCCCAATAAGAAGGCAGTGCGGTAAAATGGCTTAGTGTAATAGAATGTGGGCACAAACAATCCTTATAGTTCTATCAGATTTTAAACTTAATTTCCATGCTCTAAGCCTAACACATTAATCACTACAATTGCATATCATGTCTTTACTATATTAATCTGAATTATTACAAGCATTTTTATAATTGTATTTTGATTTTTATTGACAGCTCTTTCTGAACAGACTTGGTCACCCTAAATCAGCTCACTTGAAGCAGTCCACAATATAAGACATAAAAGAATTCAGATTTCATAACGTATGTGTGGAATGCAGATTTCATAAAGTATGTGTGTTGCCATGGCTCCTCTCTGTTACACAGCTATTGGGAACACTAGAGGACAAAAGAGGACAGAAGTTTTTAAAGCATGGTCCAGGAATCACCAGTGGTCTCTGATGTCCTATCAGGAGTCTTCAAAACCATTAGGAAAATCGGAGTGGAAATTACAGAAGAAATAAAAGTATATTAGAAGTTTCTAACACACTAAAGAGGTAGTCCCCATCGAGTTCAGTTTAAATTGAAAAAAACAATGTTCCTCTTCAAGGATGCAAGTTGACACAGAGGAAATTTCTTAAAACTAATGAGTTTTCAGGGCAATCCTACATCTTACAGATGGCAGTGGTTATAGCAATACAGCAGGGGTCTCAACCAATTCCAATACCTTCAGGTTTTCAAGTCTATTTGTGAAAAAACAAAACATGTTGGGTTAAACAGGGGTGAGGATAATATTTGTGTCTTTAAAAAAAACCTATAAGCATCAACCATATGTGTTTTATTCATGTTTACTCATAGTCATTATGAGCTTTACATTTAGCCCTTGGTGCTCTCTGAGCATGCCTGATGGCTTGCAGATGTTTCATTGTCCAACTAGGTAATATCAGTACTACTAAAATGTGGTGTTGCTGCATCTGTATATACAGTAGCTGAGCAATATTTCTTAAAATTATGCATTCTAATACATCACTTAAAGTTACGAGGTTATAAAGTTATCTATAAACTGAAATCCAATACTTATCACAGAATATATGGCTTTGTCAAGGTAATGATCTTAGTATTTTTTCTTCAGAGAACAATTTTCCACCACAGATAACCTGCCTTGGAAACCCCAAATCAGCCCACTTGGAAAAAATGTTTATTATTAGTATTGTGTGTTTATATCAATTTCTCTGCACCACCTTCTCTCTTTCAGTTCCATATTCTTTCTTCAAGTAGGCCACTGGTTTAATTCAATTGCAATACAATTTGCTCACCAGTTACACTGAACAAATAACATAGCCATGTATTATGTGCAATTTATTGATAACTTGGCAAAGAATATGAAAGCTGAACTATATGAACAAAGGTTCTTGTAAAAAGAAAAACGTAAATGGTAATACATTTGCTTTTTTAAATCACAGATGTGAAATGAATGTAAGATATATAATGCTTGTTTTTTATTGTAAGAAAAGCAATGTTCCAGCTTGGGCACAATTTATAGGCACTGCTTCATGATAAATCTTAAAGAAGTTGCAGAATATGTTATTGTTTTTTAAAAATACTTATCTTGCCAGGAGCAGGAATCTGATATTGTTGTTTTGTGCCCATTCCCAGATGATGCTTTGTAATTCACAACTATCATCTCATATGAAATGCCCTTTATAAATTAGCCAACTAAAACGTATCAAGTTTCATGATCAGACAAGAATTCTGTCATTCTCTCTTTCTTATTTGAGCAGAATAATATCAATGATCTAGGGGCTCTGTAGCTCTGAAAAGGGCAGGTTTTTGCTAAATATGTATGTTAAAGCACAAGGATAAGACTTCCCACAGTTAGAGACAGATGGTTTCATGGTGATATGATTGATACATAGGGGGAAAAATCATGCATAAAAATTTGGGTACTCCAGGTACATTTGTGAGCATCATAGAACGACTGGTGGAATTATCTAATGAAAATTCTGCCCTATGCCTTGGGGGCCTAGGACATCGCCTTCCTAGGTTGTTTGTTTGTTTGTTTGTTTTTTATTGGTACTTTAATCCTACTTCTCTCCTCCTCTTTTTTTCTACCTTCATTTCATCATCCTCCAGCCCAGGGGTTGGGTTGCTGCTGCTTTTACTATCAGTTCGCAACCCCCCATGTGCAGGCGCTGTTCAATGTAAATTGTTCTCTGCTCATGCGCAGTCACTAAAAAACAAAATGGCAGCAGCCCAGCAGCAGCAAGGGAACCGGTTTGGGGGTGTGGCAGGCCTGAGTTGCTGCCAGTTCTGCAACCCAGGCCTGAATTCCACTACTGGTTTTCCTGAACCAGGCCGAACTGGGAACAACCCACCTCTGCTTCAGACTGCAATATCAACATTGTGTATTTTGTCTAACAATTCTTATTCATTAATCCCAAAAAGAAATTTCTCATTTGCAATTCAGTAAGGATATTAGAGGGATGCAGTGTCTCAGTGGCTAAGCCCCTGAGCTTGTTGATCAGAAACATCGGCAGTTGAGTGGTTCGAATCCCTGGTGCCACATAATAGAGTGAACTTCTGTTACTTGTCCCAGCTTCTGCCAACCTAGCAGGATGAAAGTGTGTAAAAAGGCAAGTAGAAAAAAAGGGACCACTTTGGTGGTAAGGTAACAGCATTCTGTGTGCCTTCAGCATTTAGTCATGCCAGCCACATGACCACAGAGATGTCTTCAGACAGCACAGGTTCTTCGGCTTTGAAACAGAAATGAGTATCACCCGCTAAAGTCGGGAATGACTAGCATATATGTACAAGGGGAACCTTTACCTTTATCTTTAAGAATATTACTCCAAATTAACAGAAGATAAATGAAATGCACTTCCAGGCATATAATAGGGATAGATCCATTCTTTGTGGATTCTTGCAAACCTGACTTGAATAATATATTTTAAATACCGTATTTTCCGGCATATAAGATGACTTTTGAAACCAAAATGTCAACCGAAATCGGGGGTTGTCTTATATGTCTTATATGCCGAGTATACGCGCCCCACGCCTCTCTGCTACGTTTCTCACTGCCGCCTGGCGCTAAGCTCTCCGGCCGGCGGTGAGAAACATAGAGGAGAGGAGAGGGGCAGCATGCAAAGGTTGCGCGCCTTTCTGCTACGTTT
>JAPKID020003488.1:0-12330 GCA_026931265.2 Tropidonophis doriae
GTGCGCCGCCTTGGGTCCTTCTCCAAGGAGAAAGGCGGGATACAAAATAAATTTATTATTATTATTATTATTATTAAAAGGATGTATGTTTGTTTTGTTGTTTGCTTGGTTCCTTTGAGTCAGTCTTGATAACTGCTTCGACAGGTTCCTGGAAAGTGACTGGCCCAAGGCCACCCTGTGGTTTTATGCCTAAGGTGGGACTAGGATAACATTTTCAGGTTCACAGGATCAAATAATTTTGTTCCAGAAACAGTTTCTAGCAGAGCATATCCTCTCATCCTTTTGGCCTTCACTACTTTTTCACTCCTCCCACCCCTACCTAGTTCTGTCCAGAAGAAAGCAACCATTCCCTGCACAGAACATGGATTGCTGCTGGGTTAAATAGCTGGAGAGCTGTAGACAGAACATGGAATCTGGAAATGCTCACCCTTGCTGTGATACCAAAAAAGGACATTATAGGACATTTTCCCAACAACTGATTATGTACATATCCAAGCAATATATGAACCCCCCTTATTTTTGTAGTTGATGGCCACTTGGATTTGAAGCAGTGTGTGCAGAGTTTTGGATTGTACTGCTTTGTTGATTTGTTAGTGCCTTAACTCTTGTGGCTGTTACCCTCATGCGGTAAGAATACTGGACTTGCTCATTCAGTGGCTTCCTCATGCAAGCCTTCTTAGGAGTGTAGGTCTCTTTCTAAGCCCATTGGGATAATATTTAAATGTGGCTTATTGTGTGTATGAAGGTTCCGTTGTGGCTCCTTCACAGTCTGATTATCAGAGAGAAACCTAAAATTCCCCAATAATGTTCATCAGGCTAAAATAGCTGGAAGATGACAGGGCTTCCCCTAAAGATCAGAGGCAGCTATTGATAAGCTCTTTGAAGGGCAGTGAATCCTTTGTAAAATTGTACAGATTTTGTGGTTTAAGCACAATGTGCACAGGCTAGTTTTCTATATGGCAGGACATGATTTTTTTGCAGTAGGAATTATCAGATATATGGAATTAACTTTGTCCTTCATGTAAACTTGCTTTATAAAATTATAAAATAAAGGTTTTTAATGTCTCATTGTCCTTTGATGTGTGCTAATTGTATTGCAGTTGCTTTCATAATGTAAGACTGTCAAAAAAGTGTCAGAACATAACCTTGGGCCTGGATGCACCAACCTACTTCAAGATGTGGTCAGATACTGCTGGATTTTTCAGTATAGTTAAGCAGGAAGATTGCACAGCAAACACTGTGTAAGCCAGCATGCTTTTCTCTGAAAAAGTTTCTTTCAATATGTAAGAAAAAAGTGAAGGAAATGATCAGTTTACTAGGGAAAAGATGGCAAGGAGGTTATGGCTGGCAGGGAGAGAATGGAATAGGATTGCAAGGCAAAATAGGGAGGGAAATGGTAAGACAGCACCCACCCAGTAAATGAGTTCAAATCGCCAGACCAGAGGGATCACATCCCAGGGTTCTGAAGGAGCTGGCAGACATGATTTCTGAACCAATGAACAAAATCTTTCAAACCTCCTTGGAACCCTGGGGAAAAAACAAGGATTGGAAAAGAGCTGATGTGGTTCCAAGCTACAAAAAAGGGAGGAAAATGGACCCAGCAAACTACAAGACCAATCAGCCTGACATCAATACCTTGGAAAATCTTGTGAGAAGATAAGCAATACTTTTGAGAAAACCGAGAAATGAGTAAGTCAATTACTAGAAACCACCAGAAGTTTGTCCAAAAGAAACATGTCAGATGAGCCTTTATTGTCTTCTTTGACAAAGTGGACCAGTGAAATGCTGCAAATGTTGTATACTTGGGAATCAATAAGGCATTTAGCAAAGTAGACCACAGCCTACTTCTTGATAAGGTAGAAGCATGGCATAAACAATATTATCAACAGATGGATTCGCAACTGGCTGACCAACCACATCCAACACTGAATCCTCAATGGAACTACATCTACCAGGGGAAACCGGAATCATTGCGGTGAGACTGGTTGGAAAAATAGTGAGCTCCAATGAGCTCTGCAAAATTCCAGCCAGACAAACTGCTGTTGAGGGGTCTTCGGACCAGACCTATCCTGTAGGGACGGGGAAGAAGGAGAGGCGTCTCAGACAACCAAGAGGAACTGGCTAGTTAGGTCAAAGACAGCTCTTCAGCCCTATGGTGGGTGTGACAGCCATTTCTAAATGACCATTCTGAAGCTGGGGCAACCAGGCTACGTTTTTGAGTAGGAGCTGAGTTGGAACGAAGTGTTGGAACCAGGGAAGTGATCGGCCAACTCACAGATAAAAGAAAACTTTGAATTTGGACTTCAAAAAGGGTCCCAAAACTGAAATTAGCGGTTAATTGGCATTTGGAAAATTCCATTGAGGAAGAAGGATAAAGCGGAGGCTAAAATACCAAAGCCCAAAAAGATTCTTGCTTTTACAGTTGAATCTGAAGAAATTAAAAAGAAGAAAAAGAAGAAAACCTGGGGAAAAGGGTTTTTTTTGTGTGGATTTCAAGTCTTTTTAACGGTTTTGACAAATCAGCTGTTGTGGATTTGAGAGAACCATCTGCTGGTGGGAAGAGAATATTGCAATACTTTGTGGAAGATAGAAGAGAAAATGCAGCTGGGAAACTTGACCTTGACCTACCGGAAAAGATAATCTGGAACTGTGAGAAGTGCTAAGGAGTGTTTGTTTTTCTATGTTGCTTGGTTTCGATTTTCTACAGCAAGGTAATAAATTTTCGACTTGGATTGGATTGGACTAATATTAGAATTGGACATTAGAATCTGGGGGAGGATGGACTGTATGGACTTTAAATTCTAATTAAATATGATATAATTTAAAAGTCTTAACATTTATTAAATTGAGATGCTAAAAAATGTGTGTGAAACTTTAAAAGGCAGGAATCCGCCTGGAGCACACAGGACATGAAACAGGAGCAATGGGGGTAAAAGAGTGTTCTGCCTCGAGCATTGTAGGCTTGCTCGGGGCATGCAGTTAACTCCATGCTTAGGAATCTCAGATCAGGTTTATTATCAGGCATTCTTAATAGCAAAACTTACAGTTCAGTGTTAAGATACTTGTGACCTTCCATAATCTGTCCCATCACGTGGTGTAAAAAGATGATGATTTCACTCCCGTGCTGAGCGGAGATACAAACACTACTATTCCGGTTCACAAAGGCATTCAAAACTGACCCGCTATAAACTTTGCAGGAAGGCAGAATGCCCTAGTGGCCAATCAGAAACATAGATGTGATCACATGTCATGGAACTACATTTTCCATAAGGCAGTCTCTGCCTACATTTCTCATTAGGTAGTCTCTTAAAGGAGACAGTTCTTAATTCCTACACTAGCTATATACTGTTAGGGCAGCAGAGAGAGCATAAATGAAGAACAAGAAAATATTGAAAAAGGAACCGAAAGTAAAAAAACAGATGATTTAACTGGGATTTACAGTGGCACAGAAAGGGTAGATGGGGGGAATGTCCCCCCAAAAGAATCAAGTGGCAAAGAGGGAAATAGTGGGAAGACACTTAGAGAAGACCTGGGGAAAACTACTCAAACAAATTTAAAAGTGAGAAAAAGGATTCAGAAGAAAAGATATAACAATTATAAAAATAAAAAAGAAACTAAGGGAATGGGATAAAAGAAAATTAAGAAGTGGAATCTTTGAGAGACCAAGAGAAAATGATTAAAGAGGAAGAGAAATAAGGTACATAATTGTATATTAAAGGGACTTGCATTAATATTATTAATGGTGGATAGTTAATTAAGATGTAAAGGAATTATACTAACATTAATTTTGGATAATTAAGTTAAATATTTTTAATATAAAAATGAACTTGATGGTGTATGTTGCTTATAGTAAAATGGACCAACAGATGAAATATGAAATGGCAATTTAGTTTAACTTTGCAGACAAAGTTGAAGATGAAATGTTAAAGAGTGGGATTGGGAATTTGAGAAACATATTTAGCGATGGAGTTGATGTTACTGTAAGAGACTAGAAATTAAGGGTGATTAATGATGTTGCTTGTGTATTAAGAAAAAAATAAGTTTAAGATAAAACAAATATGGAAATAATAATATGGCTGAAACTGGAAACAGAGATATGATGTAAAATGGATTAAGTATATGAGAGGATGTACAAGAAACGATGCGGACAACACTTTCATAAAATATGTAAAAAAATTACAAAAAGAGAAAACTTTTAAAAACATCAACCTGGAGTGTAGCATGCAGTGGAGTACCTCAAGGTTTTGTCTTGGGCCCAGGATTCTTCATAAATGATCAAATGAGAAGATAGAAAGGGGAGCTCATCAAATTTGCAGATGATACCAAGCTGGGCCAACATTCAGCAGGAACTTGACAGAATTGAACACAGCCCTATGCAGTGAAATGCAATTCAGTGGTGAGAAAAATAAGGTTTTAGACTTAGGCAAGAAAAAATAAACACACAGGTATAGAGTAGATAATACCATTAATCCCAACTCTTCACCTTAATCCTAACCCCTTAACCCTAACCCTTAACTCAATCCCTAACCCTAACCCTAGTCCTTGCTCATCTATTATTCAATATATTTCATGCAGATCATATTGATAAGTCATGATTTTGTGATGTATGATCTATACTAACTTAGACAAAGCTATTTAGGTCATTTCCGAAATATTTCCATCTTAAAATATAAATATATATTAATATAAATATGAATTCTTAATAGAGATATAGAAATAAAATTCAATAGAAAAGTATCTGTTTAACAATCCCATGCATGAACAGATGGGTGGGAGCTACAAGATAGCTCAATCATAAAGGTTTCATCTGTACTTTTTGATATTATATAATAAATTGGTACTGTAGTAACTAATTTATTAGATATATAATCCTATAATTATATTTTAACAATTTAATGATGCTCTGGAAGAAATATGAGGAATAAAACTTGACAAGAATATTTATGAAAATGATCTGGAAATTTACATTGAACTGTAATAATTATAAAAGGTTGATCAAGAATTTGTATCTGTTGGTATCGAACATCTGAGAAATTGTGAAAGATGTATAAAGAGGTTTCAAATGTCTTGGAAATGTCATTATAAAGAACGTATTTTATTTTTATTTTATTTTTCATATTTATATCCCGCACCCATCTCACAACCATATGTGGCTGGCTTGTGACAAGACAAGAAATGTGAGAACGAGATTTATATTTTAATCCAGAAAATTCTTAAAATACATATTGAATGGAAATCAGGTTTTTTCCTTTCAGGACTATAGGATGAGGAATTGGAAAAGAAAATGGAACTGCAGTTAGAATTTGATGCATTCACAAATAGAAAAGAGGCATCAAGTCCTCCTAGGGAAGAACGGATTGAGAATCCTTCAGCCTTTGGTCTCCCCTCGTTCACGGAAGCGATCAGGTTGAAGACATGGATCTCTTCTACTCACCCCGTGAGGCAGCCACAGATTCCTCCTCCTCCTCCTCCTCTTTCATTAGGACCATTTCTAGCAACCCATTTTCAGCTGAGCTGGACCATCCCTGATGGCTGAGAATGGGATTCAGGCCAAGGGAAAGGGGGCTTTCTCTGCTGACCGTTTCCCTCTCCACCCTCTGCACCTCCACTACAGAGCAAGGACACAAATGCCCAGGGATTTCTTCCTTTCTAGGTAAATGGAGTCCTAGACTTAGGACTCTTGTCGACCATTGGAAATGAAGAAAGTGACTTATAGCCAGTCTTTACACTTACGACCATTGCAGCATTCCCATGGTCACCTAATCAAATTTTGGGCATATATTTCAACAACTTGCAGCATTTTAGAAAGTTCTGAATGCATCCAATGTGTGTCTCTTTATTGCTTGTTGTGAGCGTTGTTTGCAATTGTGCCCTCAGTAGAAGCACCTCGCTGGTCAGCTAAATACCAGCCACAAAGAAGACGATGAAGGGGAAAAGAAGAGGTGCCCGGGTGGGGGGGGCGTTTCCACAGTGGGTAACACAGTTTCTCTCCTAGATGATTATCTGCCTGTTTGGCAAAAGTCGTGTGTGTTACTCAGTGCAAAGAGAAGAGCTCAGCCAAGATCAAGCAGAAAAAAGGACAATCTTATGTCCCATCCCCACCTGCACATGCATGTCACTCCTGTCAGTCCCAAGGGTGCTTTTTCAAGAGGTAGCTGGACTTTCTTGTTTTTCTTCTTCAGCTCTGACTGGATGATGGGGAATGGAAGGATTGGTGCTCCTTGCAGACAGCTGGCCATTTGCATTCTTTTAGAGCCATGATGGCGAACCTATGGCCCACGTGCCACAGGTGGCACACAAAGCCATTTGTCAGGGCACACAAGGCTTGCTCTGTTAGCATGCGCGCACTGGCCAGCTGACTTTGGCCTTCTTTTAAGGCCATTTTTCGCTCTCTCGATGCCTAAATCTGGCCCTACTAGCAAACCGGAAGTCAGTTCCTGGACTTCTGGTTTGCCCATAGGGCCGGTTTTTCACGCTTCAGAGCCTTCAGAGAAGCTCCTGAATCCTCCGGAGGGCCTCCAGGGGGGCAGGGGAGCCTGGGGAGAGCAAAAAAAGCACGCCAAATATGGGGGGGTGGGGGAGGTGGTTGTGCACGCATGCACGCTGTGGTTGTGCACATAGCATGAGTGTGGCACACCTGTGCACGACCCCCTTGTGCTCCCCCCACTTTTGGCACACGAGCCAAAAATGGTTGGCCATCCCTGTTTTAGAGCGTCCTTGAAGCCACTTGGAGGCTTATCAGGGTCACCTGAGTAATGCAGGGGGATGTGGAGCCTTTGTTGGAACTGCTGAGAGGACTGGTGCAATCGGGTGTCAGATTATGTTATACTCCCCCACCCCCCTTGGTTGAGAGAGGGGCTGTTCAATTTTGACATAGATGACCTCTTGGTTTCCTCTTTCAAACCAGAGGTCCTCTCTGCCCAAAATGTGGACTTTGCTTCAAAAGTCTGGCCTTTGTCCTTTAAATCAGGGGTCTCCAACCTTTGCAACTTTAAGTCCTTCAGACTTAAAGTTGCAAAGGCTGGAGACTCCTGCTCTACCGTATTCACATCAGCCAGACCGGGTGGAATCGCATTAGTCCTGTCTGAGAAGCATCTAAAATTGGCTAGCTTTTTAAAAAAAAAAACAGAAACATAAATACGCAGCTCATTCATAACAAGGCTCCAGTGTTAAGTCCAGTCAAATGGGCACCTTCAGGCCAAGTTTGCCACCAGCATTAATACAAATTTGCAAGCTGCAGAATCCTTTTTCTGTTTGGGAACTGTTCCTTTTTCCCGCTTCTGGTTGAGGCTGTGATCCCAAAACGACATGTATTTTTAAAAAGTTGCCCGGTGGTGTTTCATCCAGTAACTTTGCTCATTCTGATCCATCGGGGATGCTGTGTGGTTTTGTCATCCTACACAGCCCTGGGGGTGAGGGTGAGGGAACGTTTACAAAATTCACAGGTGATACAAACTGAGTATTATTAACCCTGCCATAATAACTGGACGAGAATTCTTCAAAATACAAGCATTGACTGGGTCTTTTGGGCTGGGACCTCAAACGAGGAGATGTGTTGTTGTTCTTTTCTTTTAAAAAATAATAATAACGAAGTCCTGTTTCCAAAGTTGATTTTTTCCCCCCTGAGCGCTTCTGAAGGACAAGAAAGATTTTACAGGGCATTTTTCACAACGCGAAAACCATCAGGGATTCGGCCCGGATTGCAGCCAAGGGCCCCGTTGAAAAGTCACTTGGCCATCCGAAAGAGCCACCAGATGAGGAGAGCGCCCACGAGTGGGAGATTCAGCACTGGCTCCTGGCCGCTGAGGTTGTGCCCCGTGGTCTCCTGGCTCTGCTGATTCACCAGCTGCCTGTTGGAAGGGCTGCCCTCGCTGTCCATGTCGTAGGCCAGCTCTGGAAGGAAGGAAGGAAGAAAAGAAAGTGAAAAGGTGACAAAGAAGGAAAGCTACAGAGCTTGTGAACATCGGATGCCTTTTAATAAAATTATCGGTCTGGAAAAAAGGGCTACCAGTCCGCCTCCCTAGATAGACCGTTCAGGAAACACGACCAGGTGAGATTAATTCTGCTTTGTTGTACGGCTACATTGTCAGAATCTTGCAAATCTGAAAGTACAAATCCCCCACAGATCTCCTATACAGGCTGAGAAACTAGGGAGGGTTCCTTTCTGAGATTTTCCCCCTGCTTGTTATGCAGCTCTGGGCTATGCCGTCTCTTATCTGTCCTCTAAAGCTGCATTAACAGGACCTTGCAAGTCTGAAGGTACAATTCTCCCATCGTCTCCTATGCAGCCTGAGACACTAGGGAGGGTCCCTTCTGAGCTTCTCGCCCTTCCCACGATACTGTTCCCTTGGCCCCGTGCCCCACCCCAGGTCTTTCTCACATGGCATTACACTGCCAGACCCCCACATTCAAGAAGGGAGAACTGCTTGGATAAGGGTTGGGTTTTAATGGAGGCCAGCAGCCTTGGTTCCACATTGCCACGGCTTGTTATGGGGTGCCCTAAATCCTGGGCTGGATTTGTGCAACATATTAATCCAATGATGGGTGTCAGGTGTCTTAACGCAATGGATGGAGGGTTCCTTATTAGTCCTCCTTCTGGGATCAGCTTGGTTAACTTTCTGATAGGGAGCCCAGATGTTCAGCCTAGCTTTCCTCCTGGCGGCAGGGGATGATGGGGACCATAGACCCACCCACGCCTGTGCAGGTCACCAGATTTAAATTCTTCGGTTCTATAGAAAGGCTCCAGTGGACAATGAGGTCAGCGCGGAGCGAGAGGACGACAAACCTTTCTACTGGGCTCTGCTTTTCAGCCTCTTTTCAAGGGCACACCTTTGCTCAGGTACGCAGGGAGCTCCTTTCAAGAGACCAGCAGCCCCCACCCGGCTGCTACAGAACTTGGTTGGGCAGCTGGGGGGAATCTGTCCTGCTAGTTAGTCCATTAATCTATTCACCCGTCAACCCCACCAGATCTCATCCGCAGCTCTGGTGGGCAACTGCAGCGTGGGTCATGAGCCAGGCCAGTCCCAAGAGAAAGAGCCCCTTCCCAAAGATGGGGGGGGGGCAATCCATGCTCCCAGCCTCCCTTCCCCAGCCCCGCCCTTTTGTGCTCCAGATTAGATAATCGGCTGACACGGGGAGTCAATCATTAGCTCTGCTCCTCAATGATGTTTTCCTTTTCTGCCAAGCAGGAGGAAGGTGGGGCTTCAAGGAGATTTGGCGGTGTTCTTTTTTTTCTTTTGGGGGGCTGGGGCGGGTGGTAAAAGCCACCTGGGAGTGTTGGGTTGCTGAGAGACACGTCTTCTGGTTTGCGTTTTTTCCCCCCTTTGTTTTTTTTTTTTTTGTACAGCAGTGTGTGTGACACACACCCAAAGCCTTCCTTGCTTGCTCCGACATGCAAGAGGAATGAGAGCGATTGAAGGCGCAAACCTGCACAGGCGTCTCTTCCATTTCCATGTCAACAAAGGAAGAGAAGGGGAGAGCATCCCACCAGGAAAAGACCCCCTGGAGTTATGCCTCCACAGGCACTTGGCTAGATAGAGAAGTCCTTCCGAGCCGCCTTTGGTTCTGGAAGTCCAACTTTTGAGAGCCAAACTTCCATGGGAACCTTAGCCAACAGGGACCTGGCGGTTTAAGATTCAGAGAATGAGACGTCCATGTTGGAAATGCAACTGTCCTAGGGCTTCCCCAAAGATCTGCCCTTCATTGCCTTTCGAAGCCCACTTTTGATCAAGAGGTCCTCCGTCTGAGGCCTTCAAAAGAAACCAGGCAGTGCTCAGCTGGCAAGGAGCCAATCACTGGAGAAGCCAGAAGGAAAACAGAAGCTGGCACCCCCCAAAAAAACACCACGTCTGTTGAGGGAGAACCCTGCATTTAGGTAGGCATGGCCCAGCTGATGCCCAGTCTGATCCCCCACATAGGAGGACTTACAAAATGGAGGCAAACAAGCCATTTGGCTTGAACTTTCGTGGCAGGAATTCTCTTGGGAAAGTGAGACACCAATTCACAAGTGACGGTCCAGCGTTTCACCATGGTGGATGAAAAGGCAGAAGGCCATCCGGTGTATGTGTGTGAGTGTGTGTGTGTGTGTGTGTGTGTGTGTGTGTGTGTGACACCAGATCCATTTTGCCCAGAATGAAGGTGGCAAAGCAGAGGCCAGGGTAGAAAACAGGAAGGGCCTCTCTTTCCATTTCGCACAGACCCCCCCGACTCCCC
This sequence comes from Tropidonophis doriae, assembly GCA_026931265.2. Classification (NCBI taxonomy): domain Eukaryota; kingdom Metazoa; phylum Chordata; class Lepidosauria; order Squamata; family Natricidae; genus Tropidonophis; species Tropidonophis doriae. The sequence goes on from JAPKID020003488.1 coordinate 10,213, forward strand.
GAGGGGCTAAATAAGGAGGATTAATTTCCTTTGACCCTCCGAGTGGACAGCGCTATTCATCTCGAGTGTCCCCACCCCACCCTTGGCCTTCAGAAGCATGGGGGGGGGGGAGTTACAAGACAAACCTCACCAGGCCCCCAACTCTGGCACAGGAACTTTGCAATATTTTTTTTTTTTTGCAAGGCAGATTCTGCTTCTCTCCTGGGGGAGCAGGCTGTGCTGGGCGCCTCCCCCCCCCAACTCCCGCTGTGTCCTAGACCCCTTTGAGAGGGAGCAGTCGCAAGAGCGATTGCTATGATGAAGGGAGGCATCGGGCGCCCACTCCTGCTCCCTTCCTCGCTGCCGGTTCTTCCTGGCAAAGGCAGCCTGAAGTTCAGCCGCCTGCTTATTCCGGGAGATCAGCCGCTTGCGTTTCTGCTTTTTTTTTTTCCAGAATTCCGCCAGGCTGCTTGGCAAACGGATTGCGGGTGCAAACTTACCTCTGCGTCAGCAGTGGGAGTCACTTAGGGAAGCTAAGTCCCCAAATGGGAGCACATGGGAGCGCACCGCCTTCTGCGTATGCACAGTGCTCGTGCATTACGTCGGGGCGGAGCCTCCTGCAGCTGCCCCTACTGGTTCACCCGAACCGGAGCAAACCGGCTGGATCCCACCTCTGCTCTGCGTGGCCAGATGGGCTCGTCGATGTCACGTAGGTTTCCGGGTTGTGGGAAACGGACACCAGCGAGGTTAAAGCGCATCCTGGTTTTCGTGCCAACTTTAAAAAACAGTAAAAGGTGAGCAAAAATAAGATGGAATAAAATCCACGGAAGAGAAGGGGTTGAGGGGAAGGAAAGAGGATTAAATTCACTTCGCCTTGATTTGCAGAGCCACTCACCCGAAAGGCGCCAAAAACAAGCCTGCCCATATCTAAACCTGCGTTTAAGCCTCGAGAGAATGCACTGCGAAACTCAACCGAGAGAGACGGAAGGCAGCTTTTTCCAATAAGTGCCATCTAGGTGTTTGGACTACACCTCCCATCACTCCTGGCTGACGAGCTAGAAGTTAGGAAGCGTCGCTCGGCCCGGCTGGAGGACACCACTTAATTGCAAGACTAACTTTCCGATTAAACTGAGCGTAAAGGGACGAAAAAGTTCTACGCAATGGGACAGATAATTGGACCAAGGAACCGCAGGGCAGAAGAGACACAGTGGCTTCAAGATCTTCTCCTCTGCTGCAATATAATATAAATCTTTCCTAAGATCTCCACAATACAAAGATTGCACAGCGCCAAAGGTGTGCCACTGAATTCAAAGTTATTTTAGGCACGTCAGAATTGCAGGCAATGTTTCCTTCCTTCGTATCTATAAGGGCATGACGCTAAAGACCGCACGCCTTATGATCCCCCGTTTTATGCACGCTGCCTGGAAGAAAACCAGGCTCTTATTAACAGGGTTAATATTAACAAATAATGGCCTTTAAAGCTGCAAAGGAATCTTAAAATCCAGGTGGGACGAGGGCTAAACAATACACAAAAGAACAAAGAACTGGAAGGGGTTTTAAAAAAATATAATGCATCCAGGAAGAGCGGCAGAACAATTCCAAGGATCTTAGTTTGACGGTAGGAAGTCGAGAGAGGATTGTGATCACATCCTAGAATCCCAGAGTTGGAAGAAGGGACCTAAGGGGTCATCAGGTCCAGCCGCCTACGTGAGATGTTCTACTCTGCTCGATATTGCCAGCTTCCATTTGAAGAACCCCAGCCAAAAGGAAAGAAACCACTCCGTGCAGTAAATCTACTTGGGAGTTACTATACTGAGTAGTGTTTCTATTCGGTGTGTCTCTAAATAATAGCCTTCCTTTTCTTGGTTTGGGTTTGGGTTTGTTTTATTTCTAAAGTGGATGCCGCCTGATACACCAGTTGGACCCCTTTCTGGATCGTGACGCCTTACGCACGGTCACCCAAGCCCTCGTCACCTCCCGTCTGGACTCTTGTAACGCTCTCTACATGGGGCTTCCCATGAGGTGCACCCAAAGGCTCCAGTTGGTTCAGAATGCAGCGGCGCGGGGGATTTTGGGAGCATCTAGATGCTCCCATGTGACACCTCTCCTGTGTGAGCTGCACTGGCTGCCTGTGGCTTT